>KZ807939.1:20978-55908 GCA_000696205.2 Oncopeltus fasciatus
TATATATATTCATAATTTATAGTTCTTAAGTATTCAATTTTTTACAGCTTTCTTACTAATATTTTAATTTATTCGTTCTATCAGAATAGTTTGTATGCTGTTATAACCTCTTCCCTGAATGAAGTGACAAATGAGAGTAAGCAATGCGATATGAGATAAGCCAATCATCGGGTTTGTGTTGATAGATGAAGACGTGTGACACCGTGTCACGTGAGATTACAAGGACATGAGTTGAATTATTTGATAAGCGTAAGGCGGCAGTTATTCAATGCAATAATTAACGCAAACTGATAGTAAAGTAGCATGTAATGATAAGATATATTTAAACTAAAAATTAAATACACTAAAGATTTTAAGACATAGTTACTAGGAAAGATATAAACAGCTATAAAATCGAGAGCAAAGCAAGCAAAAGATAATTTTGTGTTTATGGAGACATTTTTCTTAAGAAATAAGTTAAGATGTATGAAATAAATTTTCATCTTCAAATCAGAGAAGTTGCAATTAAATTAGATGTATGCTATTAAAATTATTAATATAAAATAAGTTCTAAAAGATCACTAAATTTTCAAGTTGGGGAAGGTGGTTTACCTGAATTCCAAAATTTATAGAAACCTTTATGGGTTTGAAAGTCTCAATTATATTTTATACATATACCATTAATCCCTAAAACTAAGGGACTCATACTATTTCATTAAAAAATAAAAAAATCAATATTCAATTAAATATAGTATGTCAGAAATATTGGGAGTGTAATTTACATGAAATTCAAGTTTTAAATGTAATATTTAAAGGGATGTTTCCCTTCTCGTTGTTAACAGTCCACCTCATGTATAGTATTGCAGAGCTGACTTCTTTGAAGAGAGGATTAGTACAGTGGCGGAGTCCGTCAAAAAATTTAATATGTCTCCTTCGTATGAACTCCGTAACTGTGGGTACCTCGAGCTCCTCTTGGATAATTGACATCTTCGCCCTTTGTAGGGATGTATGAAATAACAGTCTTTTTAGTATTCCATTTTGGAAGGACTGTAGTCTGCGTAGAGTGCTGGGATACATGTATCTCATGCTTGAAGCGCCACGTAGTAGGACAGGTCTGATAATCGCTTTATGTATTAGAAGCTTAAGTCTAAGCGATAGGTTGGGAGATATTAGAAGATGGTGGAGTCTGAAACTCTTAAGTCTCGCAAGCTTAATCCTACTAGATACATGTTTGGTGATGGAGAGGTGCCTGTGCATATGGACTCCCAAGTAGTTGAGGTATGTGGAAACTTTCTGTCTCTTTCCAACTATTGTGAAATGGGTCGGTAGCCTTCCTTTTTTCTTTTTATGGTGGGTCATGATGACCGCATCAGTTTTAGATGGATTTACACGTATCCCGATGTTATCCAGGGCTTTGACGATGTCTTGGCAGGCGTCTTGGGTGGTCTTGAGTGCTTTGGCTGCCTGGATGCTGGAGGAGTAGACTCCAATGTCGTCAGCGTAGGCCAAAATCTCTACTCCAGGGAATTTCATGTTGATAACATGGGCTGTGTAGTTGGTAAATAGGGTAGGGCAGAGTACCGAACCTTGTGGGACACCGCAGGTGGTGGCTTTGGGGGAAGAGACAATGTTCCCAACTCTTACCGAGAAGGTCCTTCCCGTGAGATACTCCCTGATAATGGATACAAGTGGGGAGGGGAAGCCACAAGCAATTAATCTTCTGATGAGAATTTGGTGGAATACACAGTCGAATGCCTGGGTTCAGTCGAGGGAGATGAATGCCGTGGTTCTGTTCCTGGTGATTTGCTGAGACGCATGTGATTGGAGTTTGGCCAGATGGTGTTCACAGGAGAGGCCTGTCCGAAATCCAGTCTGCTCGGAAGGAATTATATTGCTTTTGTCATAGTGATCGAGGATGCGTCCGAGCAATAGTTTTTCATATATTTTTGATATATGGTTGAGCAAACTGATGGGTCTGTAGTGAGCAAGCAGATCACCCTTTTTGTACGGTTTAAGTACTGGAACAATGATGTCATGTTTCCAGGCATTCGGGAAGTATCCAATTCTCATGGAGGAATTGGAGAGATTCAGTAAACAGTATTTCCCTTTTCTTGGAAGCATCTTGAGTAGTACATATGGGATGGAGTTGGGGCCAGAGGATTTAACCCCCTTAAGGGCAGATTCAAGTTGGTTAAGTATGGAGTATAGTGGTATCTGTGCCTCGTTTGTTAATGGGGCGGTGTCTATGGGTGTCGTTTGGTCAGTACGTTTTGGTCTATGCTGTTGAAGTACTCTGAAAGCGCAGGGGATTGATCTTCTTCTGAGGAGATGAAGCCATCTGTGGAGAGGAAGACAGTCTTTCTCTTTGCGCAGGTGCTTTGAGTAGTTTTCAGAACCTTTTTGGGTCCCCATGTGTTAATCGTAGTTGGTCGTGCCACATAGATGTTTTCCACTGGGCATATAGTTTGGCTACCTGTCGGGTGGATGGGTGGTAGGTTGCCGTCATTTGTTCTGGCGTGGATGTTACAGAGGTTGTTCCTCTGGACTAGGTGGGTAATGTGTGCAGGCATCTTCCGCTGATGTATTGGCTTAGGAGAGAATTTAGGGATTTTCGCCTCGGCCGCATCATTTATTACTCAAGTCAGAACGTCAATAGCAAGGTCCACATCTCCTGGAGATGTGAGGGGGCCTATGCTGGGGAGGTATCTTGTAACTTCCTCACGGTAGCCATCCCAGCCATCTTTGTGGAAAAGGTATTTACTGGGACCCGGGAAGGTTTTTCTACCCTCAACAGTATAGAGTACTGGGCGATGATCAAAGGGACCATAGTCAAGGGGCGTACAGTTAGTGATTAAGTGTATGTCCTTTGTGATTAGTAGGTCAATGGTCGACACAAAATCTGGATTCCTGACATGTCGAAACGTATGGACCCCAGGGTGTACTACTCCTAGCCTGGTTTTTGTGATGGATTTTGTCCATTAACCTGTCAACATTGTTGAGGAGGTTGGTCATGTTGTCCATAAGTCGCAGCATTATGGACTTATTTGAGCCATACTCGGCAAATTGGTCTGTGCTGGGGGAGGCGAGGAGATCATTTCGTTGACTCTGGCTGAGGGTCTGAGGGAGGGGGGAGTCGCTCAGCCTTTGGTTGGGGGTGAATTATAGGGTTGAGAGTCGCCGCGTAGGAGACTCCTGGGTAGACACGCCTTGCGAGTTCCTATCATTGTGAGTCGGGATGATGAGAGGCACATTTTTTGTTATCCTAAGGGAGATTTTTTCCGTCTTTTCGACGGTGGTGGGACAACCTCGATAGTAAGAGGGGTGGTTTCCGCCACAGTTATTACAGCTGGGAGGGGGGAGGGTTTGCTTGGGGCAAGTCAGGGTGGTGTGCGGTCCTTTGCACCAACCACAGAGAACTTTGTGGCCACAATACACTTGGGTGTGGCCGTATTGATGACAGCGGGAGCATATTGTTGGCCCTGGGGTTGCTTTAACGGATGACGTGAACGATGGCTTTTATATTTTTAAGGGTCTTGACTTTGACTGTGTGGTCACAGACTAGGAGTAGTGGAGCTAGGAGGGTAGTGCTACCATCGGGGTTATTGCGACGGAGGCGGCTGACCCCGACGTACCCCGAGAGGTTTTTGGATAGGAAGTCAGCTACCTCCTGGACATCGTGGTCTCGATCAAAACCGTGGATAAGGATTTTATGGTGCTTTTTAGCACCTCGGGGGCATACGTGTGCTGGGATGTCTCATTCTTACTAAGGAGACTAAGGGCTGCAACTTTTCCAGCCTCGTCATCGAAGAAAATTATATTTTCCCTATCACTCGAGTTAAGGGAGAAACCCTTAAGTCCCGAGTTGAGTAGGGTCTTCCTAAGGTCGAAAGTTTTTATAGGAGGGGATATGATGATGGGGGAGGGTTTTTTGACCCTACTGTTGGTGTCATTCCTAAGAGGGGCAAATTTGTTAGATGTGGGAATGGGGGGGTCTGTCTGTGACCCTAGGGTTTAGGATTTCCCTCTGTTTGCCAGACTTTTTGGCTGATGTTTTCCTCAGGGAGGCTCAACTACATTGAAATCACTAGTTCTGTTGTGGTCAGTCTGGGGTCGGAGTGGGTGGAACCAGCAGGTCTTTTTGTTGGGATAGCACGGATTTTTGCTTTCGTAGCGTCAACATGTAAGAAGGAGCCGACAGAATACATTTTGTTTGGAGGATCCATGTTATGAGGTGATAGTAAGCTACCTATTATTTAATCAAGAGTAATAAGGGAGATCGCTTGTTGTACCTCAAGACCGACCCGTGGGGAGGTCTGTCCCAGATATAGGGGTCTTCCTTATATAATGTGGCACTAATATATTTCCACTAGTAATGTTTTAATGACACTCACAGCACTATTGACTAACCTGTGGGTAATGGCATGTCCAGAGACTCCTCAGTCTCCATGGTATTGGACAGGTCTAAGGGGTCTACATGAGGAGTAAATGTTTGCTTGAGGTGTTGAGCAAACATTTCGGCCTTGTCTTTGTCCGAGGAAGCCCAGGAACCATCTCCTCTGCTCAAGGGGGTAGAAGCTTCATGACTCTTCAGGATTCTGCGAGTAGCAATCCAGAGTGATTTGTCTCCTGCTGAGAGGGAAGACAGATGGGTTTTATAAGCCTCATTTCGTAAGCACCTAATTTTTGCTTTACGAGCCTGGAAAGACAATTAAAGTCTTTGCGGTCTGTGGGGTGTCTATATTTTTAGAACAACGCCCTTGAGCGGCGTTTCGCTATTTTGAGCTTTTTAAGCGAAGACTCAAAAGAGTATTTGGTAATGTTTTAAACACTGTGGGCTGATGAGGAGGGAAGCAGAGGGACGCCGCAGGTAGCGTATGTTTACATAAACAAAGAAATCTAATCTGGTGAAAGGTCGGCATGCTGAACAAAGGGAACTATGCAGGGTGCATGCTGCAACAAAGGGAACTAGGCAGGGTGCATGCTGTAAGTAGTGGAGATAGAGCCATTTCTATTCCATTAGCCATTTATGGAGATAGAGAGTTTATATTGGAGACAATGGGGCGGAGGGGATTATGTGGTTTGTGGAGTTTGGGAAGACCGTAACATCTAGGTGCTATAGAATTATAAGAAATAAGGTTATAATATTTGTATTTATCTATGTGTGTTGCGTCACGTAGTTTTCTAATCTGATTATTGAATTTTTTAATGAGTTTTGGTGTAGGGTTTCTGTTGTTGTGGGTTGGTGTGTATGTGGTTTTGTCTGAAAGTAAATTGAGCATTTTGTTATTATACTCATTTTTGTCCATAATAACCGTTATATTTCCTTTATCGGCTTTGGTAATTATGATATTGTTATTAAAGTTTTTTTGAAATTGCCGGCTCACTTTGAGATCTGAGGAGAAAAAAAAGGTTTGAAGGAGTGAAGGTGGTTGTTGTTAATGTTACTAACTCTAAAACGTGATAATTCCCCCTCGTCTTCACTAACAGAATGACGGGAGTCTCTATAAATGGATTCTAAATCAACTATTAAATCAGGAATATTTGATTTATAATCTTGTGGAGGGACTGCATGTTTTTAAATTCTCTTACATGGCTTTCTACATTAGTACTTTTGACATCACATTGCATTATGGTAATTCTATATTATAATATTGTCAATTATTATTGTATTCTCATGACCCCCATACCATGATTCCCTTATCCAAGAATTCCTTTTCTATCCTTCAATGGAATGCTAACGGCATCCGGACTCCGGACACATACTGACGAACTCAAACTAGTACTCGACAACAAAAATGTAGACGTAGTTTTACTGACAGAAAAACGACTAACTAAACGAAATAATCTAAAAATTACTGGCTACCACACTTATAGGACAGACCATCCTGACGGGCGAGCACATGGTAGAACTGCACTTCTTATCAAGAAATCATATACCCATCATATTTTACCCTCCGCCCACAGAGTCCGTTCAATCAATTACTACAACCTCTTACCCTATCACACTTTCAGCAGTGTATTGTTCTCCAAATAAGCCAATCACTACACCAGTATTTTCCACTTTCCTCAAAGTCTCGGTCCCCGTTTCCTTGCCGGTGGAGACTATAATGCGAAACACTTGCAATGGGGTCGAGAACGACCAACTCTCGTGGTCGATCTCTATATAATGCAGTATCATCCCAAAACCTCTCCACAATTAGTCCTTCCTCTCCCACTTATTGGTCCGCTGACGTAAACTGCCTTCCTGTTATCCTGGGCTTCTTCATCTGCAAAAACCTTACTTCTCTTAATTATTCTGCTACTACCTTAAAAGAACTCTCTTCTGACCACAGCCCAGTTCTCCTTACGTTATCCTTGACCCCTATTCCAAAACAATTGCCCCCCTCCCTCATTAATAGTCCAGTCGACTGGACCTTGTTTAGAACTCTCATATAAGAGTCTCTTGACCTCGGAATATCTCTGAAAACCTCTGACGATTTAGATGATGCTGTACACTCCTTTACCATAAACCTTCAGAAATGCATATGTATGGCTCATCTAAAACCAAAATTTACCAAATACTCTTTTGAGTCTTCGCTTAAAAAGCTCAAAATAGCGAAACGCCGCTCAAGGGCGTTGTTCTAAAAATATAGACACCCCACAGACCGCAAAGACTTTAATCGTCTTTCCAGGCTCGTAAAGCAAAAATTAGGTGCTTACGAAATGAGGCTTATAAAACCCATCTGTCTTCCCTCTCAGCAGGAGACAAATCACTCTGGATTGCTACTCGCAGAATCCTGAAGAGCCATGAAGCTTCTACCCCCTTGAGCAGAGGAGATGGTTCCTGGGCTTCCTCGGACAAAGACAAGGCCGATATGTTTGTTCAACACCTCAAGCAAACATTTACTCCTCATGTAGACCCCTTAGACCTGTCCAATACCATGGAGACTGAGGAGTCTCTGGACATGCCATTACCTATGTCTTTACCACTCAAGGCAGTAACACCTTCCGAGGTCACGTATATAATCTCTCGTCTTCCTATGCGGAAATCATCCGGATATGATTTAATCACCAGTCAATTTCTCCGTAATCTTCCCAAGAAGGCAATAATATTTCTTACCTACATCTATAATTGTATACTCAGAACTACACACTCGGACATAATAGTATTTCCCAAACCTGGAAAACCACCACATAATCCTTCATCCTACCGTCCTATAAGTTTCCTTCCTTTACTTTCTAAGGTTTTCGAAAAAAATCTGTTAAAACGTAGTGTGCTTGGACCTATCCTATTCATCTTGTAAACTGCTGAAATTGTGAAATTTAACAATATTCCTTTACCACATTCAAATTGCGTACGTTACCTTGGTTTCTATTTTGACTCACGACTTACATGAGGCGAACACACTAAAATTAAAAGACAAGAACTCAATCGACGATATGGAATTCTATACAGACTCATGAATAAGAACTCCAATCTTACGATAGACAACAAACTGACGCTCTACAAACCCTTATAACGACCAATCTGGACTTACGGAGTAGAAATCTGGGGTGCCGCCAAGCCTTCCAACATCCAACGAATCCAGTCCTTTCAATCCAAAACTCTCCGAATAATCGCAAATGCTCCCTATTATGTATGCAATTCCTCTCTTCACCACGATTTTTATATTCTTTTGTTAAGGATCTTCCAGCTTCAGCTTTTTCCACGGTAAACTGTCATCATATCCTGATCCACTAGCACAGACCTTGTCTTCCAACTCCAACCCCTACAACCCTCCCCGTCGGCTCAAACGAAGATGGCCCCGTGACCTCCTGGGGCCATAGTCTGTAAATAATTTGAGAGTGGTGTCACTGGTCACCTCCTCTCCTCATGTGACTCTCATTAATGTCATTTATTTTTTATTATTCATTGTTATCAAATTACAAAATGTTTTTATTTATTTTTAACAGAATGTAATATATAAATAAAGGTTTTAAAAAAAAATTTGAAAAAAAAATGTTCAAAAATTTAACTAAGACTGATTAAAAAATAGCAATGTTATGATTTTTCATAGGTACTGATGAGTATAATGATAAATAAGTAATACTAGTGGACTATTTCTGACCGTCAAAATAGAAACAAAAACTATTATTTGGCTGAATTTAATTATTATGTACATGTCAAGCAATTATTGTTATAATTAAAACGATGATTTCTCTCAATTGACATTAAGATTATCAACTCTGCAGACTAATGAAATGAAATGTGCAGAGATACGCAATTTTATTCCATATCTAATTATATTTTACTCAATATTATCATCAGCGATAACACTTATGGTAAATTTTTAGTATAAGTTTTCTTCGATGAAGAAAGATTGAAAGAAGCTAAGTGAAAATTAGCAGAGATAGTTGGTGGGCTTTGTAACCTGCTATAGATTATCAGGCTTATCTGGTGCAATTAGGAGCCTACATGCTGGTTAATTGGAATCCAGTAACTGCTGCCATATTGGTATCGACGGCACTATTTGTTCGACAACAGGTCCCAATGTCATGGCCCTTCATGAACCATAGAGCATCCTCTGATAAGTATGCAATTCCTCAGAATCAGCTGTTCGACANGTCCCAGCCAGGACAATAAATAAATAAACCACAACTAAATTATATTTATAAATGAAAATAAAAAGTAAATAAGGAGATTCCATAAATAGCTAGACAATGTCAGCTCCGAATTAAATACGCTTATTAAGTCAGATAATTACGAATGTAACTCCAATGGAAAAGCGTGACCTGTAAGAGTGTTCGTAAAAATATTTAATTTGTTCACGTAGGCTTCCACAGTCATCAGATGTATGTAAAGTTTTTTCCGGGTTGGACCGTGTAAAGTCGGAAGAAGAATTCCGAGGGCAAGTGACCATCCCCTACGTCAAAGGGACAACGGAGAAGATCGCTCGTATACTCAAGAACCACCAGATAAGAACAACGTTCTGCACCGACAGAAAAATAACAGACATCCTTCCGAAACCTAAGGATAGGCTTGGACTTAGGACTCCAGGAATATACAAGATTCCCTGCTCCTGCGGAACTACTTATATCGGTGAGACTGGAAGGACGATCGACACACGCCTAAAAGAACACATTGCAGACATCAAACACGGACGTACAGAAAAGTCAGCTTTAGCAGAACATTTCGCTAACACCAGCCACCACATCAAATTCGAAGATGCTTCAATATTGGCCCGGGAAAACAACTACTATCGACGGACCATCAGAGAAGCCATCGAAATAGCGAAAAATCCTAGGAATATCAACAGGGAGGATGGATACAGGCTCAGCAAGAATTGGAAACCAGCGCTAATCGATAAGAGTGTCCAACCAATCGATAAGAGGGTCCAACCAATCGATAAGAGGGTCCAACCAATCGATAAGAGGATCCAGCCAATCAGCGAGCAGGAAAACAGGATCAACCAATGGGAAGACAGGCTTCGCCCAAGGACCGGACAGCGCCGGGTATAAATACCCCTGGATTTGAAGACAGCTCTCATTCTCTATTCAGCCCTGAAGAAGCCATCACAGATGTGCGAAAGCTCGGCAACCATCAAAAACTTTACACGGTCCAACCCGGAAAAAACTTTACATACATCTGATGACTGTGGAAGCCTACGTGAACATCTTACCAACCTGTACGGGGAGGATGTTGTTCAGAGGATGAAGAGCATCGACAAAGCCAGATCGAAGAAGATGAGACAAATAGACAGCGGGTAAGAAATATCGACCGTACCAGACGAATGAAGAATCTGGGAAAGAAGATAATCAGTTAAACGCCCTCCCAGTAACAATGTGCAGTCTGCTATTATTATTTTATTTTTTGTTTGACCACTTTTAGAATGGAGAGCGAGATCAGTTATTGGGAAGTGAGCATTAGCAGTCAATCAGCCTCTAAAACATTCTCTGGAGAACTGTGATGATGCAGTACCTCATCCATAGGTAGTCGAAACAGAGTTCTGTGGTCATGTCCGCTCCGGAAGACAAACAATATGTGTCATATTAAAAATGAGTTTGACGTGAAAGAGCTAGACGCTTCTATGAAAAATAGAAAGATTTGGTTGCCTTCAGGCAAACAATTCTTGAAGACTTTGAAGGAAAATGTCTTAATTAGGCTGATTTGTTTTTTAGATTTTTTTAAAATATAGATTTTGAAGAAAAACACAGCTCATGACTTTTAGTCTCTACTTAACATTTATCTTATCTTAACTGAAAGATGCTAATGACTGGACACTACATATCTTCTCGAATTTTTTTTTTCAAAACATTAAAGAATGGGATATAAATTTATAACGTATGTTTGTTGTGGATTTAAGGATAATAATTCTCCACTAAACACTTATCTTATCTTTATTTGAAGAGCTTCCCAAAGTAATTTAAATTCCAAGTATAATTTTATGTTTCATAATTACTCTCTTTATGGTACCCTCTTTTCAACTCGTTTCACTGTTGCACGCAATTGTTCTAATCACTTGGTATCCATTATTATATAAACCTAACTATCAAAAAACATTGTTAACATGAAAACATCGTTCGAAATATCGTTTTGGAAATTAAATATACAGTGGAAGTAAATTGATATAATGGAGGTTTACATGATTACTTATATTGTTGGGATATGCAAATAATACTCGTGATATTTTTGCATAAAACTATTAAAAAAAATTTCTAAAATATAAAGTTTGTCATGTAAATATTCCGAAATTTGTTATAAGCTATCAAAATATTTCATATTATATTCATAAATATATTGCAATTGACCTGAAATCATGAAAACTCCAGCAATAGTGCAATGAGATTTTATCCTTCAAGACAAGTAGAATTTGAAAATCGAGAGAAAAGAATGTTTTAAAAATTTTTTTTTTATTGTATTTAATCCCACGTAAATTTTAACAATTTTTAGTGCAAGGGAACATAATAAAAAACCTAACTGTCCCAGCCAGGGCTCGAACCTGGATCTCCTGCTATTCGGGCAAGCGCGTTATCCATTTACGCCACTGGGACAGCCAGATAAGTTAATAAAATCCCTGCACTAATGTCGAGAGTCTAACCTCCGAGGCAGGGACAATTTATGAATAAGTTTTGTGAAATTACTGTATTAAAGCCTTAATTGGTGCATTATTTTGCATTATAATATAGATATATAGCATATCTATGTACATTTACACATTTACGCACTTTTAACATTTACGAAATGTGTAAATGTACATATATATGTGCTATAAATTAACCTAATATTTTTTTTAGTTGTAATTGCAATATTATATTATATGCAATATTATAAATAATGAATAATTAAGTCCAGTATAATTTATAATATGGCTGTGAATTATTAGGTAAACTGATCGTGAATGCCATGTGGGGCTGAGTGTCCCTTTTATAAATTTTTGCTGAGAAATAACTATCCAAATGTATTTCACTCATGCAAGCCTTCATCGCCATCACACCAATTTGTTTAGACCCATATTTGTATCATTATTAATATTATTTATTTATCTGCATCCTATGTATTTTATATGTATTGTGTACCGTATGGATAAAATATATATTTGTGTATTATTTTAATTTACTTATAATATATATGCAATTAGACATTAATTTAAATGTTCTTCTTAAAAATGTTAAAAGTGTTTTGAATGTTAATCTATTCATCTAACAACCTAACAACTCTACCAAGCAAATATATTTAACCAAATAGACATTTTAATAACTTATAGCTAAAAAAATAACAAGATTCTTTGAAATTTTCAAAAGTCGCGTCATGGTATCAATCATGAATAGCAAGATGTCCCTACAGGTTATCTGCTAAAGTAGTTTGAAAACAGATCCATTCCAAATACTTTCTGAGTCAATGAGAGTCTTTGGCATAAAAAGAACATTTCTTAGATTAAGTATAACGGGGTCGAAATAAAGAATGCTACTCATAGTAGGATAGACGAAATTACGTAGATTGACATCCCGACCGCAGAAAGTGAACTAACACCTCAGAGATGTCCATCCGTAGAAACTAGTCTTAAAGGTGACATAAATGGCTTAAATAGATGGCGGAGAACGTACCCCTTAATGGAGTCCCTAACCTCTATCTACTATTCAAGCATATTAACACTACCCAATTCGAGAAAAGCTCAATCTGTAAACCCAAAATTTTTGTAACACGTATAACCTAACTATTGAGTTTCTCTGAACATATTAACTTACTCATATTTGAACATTTTTCATTTTTAGATTATTTTTGAACCCCTCAGCAGCTGCAGTTCTCCATAATCTATCACTTTCGTGTTTATACACACGTTTCGCGGGCCACCTAACTTCATATAAGACTTCACTAACTTATGCTTATTAAGTCTGTAAAATATGTAAGTTTGGTATTTCTAAATGAGGAATTAAAACCAGCAAACAATTGTATTGACATCTAGAGGCTCTCGGATCGAACTTTTTCACATAAAGGAGGAAAATACATATGCTGCATTTCCCCTTTATATGAAAAAACTTCATTAATACAGCAATGGACTTTAAACTCCATGCCACTATCTAAACGGTAGCTGTTAAATATGGACGTGCACTTCAATTTGAAAAACACTAGCGTTTAAAGTAATCTTGCCCTATATATTTTAAACGCAGTTAGTGCTTTAGATCGCGCCTAAAAGTTTGTAACCTCCTCGTATATTTTTAACTTACTTAATCCAAGACGGTTTTTTTATTTTTCTCCGGATTCAATATACCATTCTTCCATGTTTCTGATTCAGGTACCTTATCGATTAAAATCTAGTTCATATACTATAAANNTTATATTTCATTAGTTTTTTTGCAAAACCTTGTATCTTAATGAAGTTTTCCTTTGAAAGTCACTTTTCACGGGATTCAATTTCAATTCCATCCCAGTAATTACGTACATGATTAGTCTGCCATAACGTTAGAAATCATCTTCAGGAATTTATATCCACAATAAATTTCTCTCCTCATCTAACTTCTTCGCTCCAACATTCTTCTCTATTTATCTTTGCAGTTTACAGTCTACGATGAGACTTATTCCTTACTTGGCCTTCCTTCATCCTTTTCCCTCATCTAATTTCTACATTCATCGACATCGAAGTCATGGTTAGTATAATTTTCAAATTTAATATATTTATTTTATACTCTCTTTCTCTCTCTCTAAATTATAAATGCATTAGTGCTCCACTTTATCTCCACAGAATACCACCGCTTATTTACCAGAGGAGGTGTAAATTATATTTTCTCAGTATTATTTACTGTAGAGTTGCTAGGCTTATAATTGCCTTTAATGGTCCTTAGAGTTCACCACCCACCCACAACTGAAACTTTTGAAAAGTTTCACGATCAGCGCAATGAGAAGGAGTAGATCAGAGGGTTCAAATTAGAGGATTCTCTAACTATAAGGATTTTATCATTTAAAATAGACAGTGATTGCATTAATTAGAATCAATAGATAATCAGGACTTTTGATTTAATTAAGAAATGTGTATAGAACAAAAACAAAAAATGTTCTACATGAATATATATATATATGTATTACTGATGTGGGTGAGACTGATCTCTTGTCGTAAGGGCGTAATAACCTAGAAGTTGATTGCCCTCCAATGATCTACTACTATATATATATATATATATATATATAATTACTGTTAATATTTGTAGAAATAGCCGATTTTGACAGCAGCCATTGTGGAGAGAGGACGTATATTGTTAGCTTCCTTTTCTTATTTTTTTAAAAGTGATTTTAATTTATCTTTTTCATCAAACTGATCACAGTTGAAAATGTAGCCAGCCTGAAAAACCACCGAAGATCTAAGCTACAGCAAGTGAGTGAAAACTTTTTTTTTTGTTAATATAGCGAGGAGTATCGATGTATAGACTTGTCAAATCAGGCGCGCTCCCTTGTACCTCTCAGCCTGCCGGCTGTTATCTGCCTCCTTACGCTATTAAGATATCTGTTCTCAGCCCCCGGCTTAGCAATAAGGACAATTAATATTAAAACACTATTTATTTCTCATTTATGAAATGAAATTTATGCATATAAAAAAAAAAAAAAAAGCCGTTGAAGGCAAAAAAAAAAAAAAAAAAAAAAACCTTTTTTTATATAATCACCGGAAGAAGTATTTATGAATATTTCTGGAGATCATGAAAGCCTACATGAACATCATAATACAAAAATGCAACATATATTTCGAATAAATTCGAAACCCTCTGCATCAAACGTTGGACAATTGCAAAATTACATAAAGACCCTCTATGTTAATAAAATTATATGAAATGCTGAATACGTAACTCATATTTTGATGAAATTTACTACTTGAAGCACCACTTGAGTTATGAAGGTGAAATTTAGAAAGTACGTATAAAACACAATTATATGAAAAAATGTTACATATTCTAACCATCAAAACATATTTGTAAGAAATTCATTATTTGACGCACCCCTTCATCAAAATAAGTCTCCAAAAAGGACTCCAATCTCTAAGTTTGTTAAATCTCATTTAACTTCTTCAAATATAGTCTCAGCTTAGTTACTTGTTTCAAAGGAGGTGTCCTACGAAATTCTCGTAATTTTAAAGCATTTCTGGAAAAAAAATTTCACAGTCCTTAAAGACACTCATGAAATTATAAAATATGAAGGGGAAGGTGACCTTGACGAGTTCATTGTGCGGTGTTAGTTCGAAAAATATAGCAGTGGAGATATGATTTGGAAAGGAAGAAGGTCTCAGGGCAACCAATAATGGATATTAATGAGTTTCTGCAGGTGCTATTGAGTAAAATCGTCCACAAGTACTCGCGAACCTGCCAGGGAGTGTGGTGAGTTGAAAGATATTGTTAGTCGCCATCTACTCGCCATGGGGAAGGTGAAAAAGATCAGTATACTGGTTCTTCTTGAACTCACTCTCAGAGATAATTTCCAGTTATGTAGCCAAACAAAACCTTCCCCATGATTGCTACTTTTGTTGCGTCATTTCAAGAAACAGTTATCCCCTACCATGCTATCCAAGTATTAACTCCCAGTGTTTCAGGATGGCTCGAAATATTTTATGCTGGACCGTAGTGGATAACAGTAGGAAGGTTTTAATGTCACAAGTAACTTACAGCGTATGATAGAGGCTGCTTGCTGTAACTTACAGCTTATGACAGAGGCTGCTTGATGTAACTAATAGCTTATAAGATTTCTTTTTGTTTTATTCGAATTGCTTATTTTTAGTATATGACAATTACCCTTAGTCACTTAACTTCTTTTTTTTTATTCATAGTGTTAGCCTCACTTTCAACCACTTATGGTCATAGAAGGAGTTGCTATTTACCAGTTGCCACCCCATTCTAAACAGCCATGGCTCAGGAAAACCTTTTATTTATAAATAAGATTACTCTGGGCGGGATTTGAACCCGTAACATCATGATTGCTGACCCGTTAGATCCCCTGAGCTACCCTGGCGCCCCTCACTTAATTTCTAAAATCCTTTATTCCTTCGAATAGTATTTCTCTTCTTTGTGCCAATAAGCAATGTGTTAAAATCATCTGTGCTTCTTTGATTACTCAATTCTGTATAAATAAGTATATAAACTTTATTTTGTTTTTTGATTGTAATTTATTGGAAACTCAAAGAAGTAATCAATTAAGAAGACATTTCACATTTCTTACTCATGTCTTATATTTCATTAGTTTGAATAACAAATTTTTATTTCTCAATTGTTCATCTATGATCTCCTATATTTTCTTTCGGCTAGAACAGCATACTGATTATTATATTCATTCACATCTACAGTCTGATTGACAATGCAAGTTGTAATTTTTGTATATAAAAATAACTATGTTATTTGAATAAAAGTGTTTCATTAATATTTTAAACTCAGATTAAAATATAAATTATTATACACATATTATATATGTTAATAATTAGTCATTAGCATTAAACACTTTATTTAGAAATTAAATACTGCACAGCATACATCTTGCAATCTACTCTAAAAATATATGATAAATATGTACAAATAAAATAATAATGAACAAAATAAATTAATATAAAAAAATATACATACACAACATTAAAAAAAAAAAATGAGCAAATTACCAGTGTGCTGGTAAAGGATTGGAGTGGATGTAGGCTTTTGCAGACAAAAAAGTCAATGAGATCCGATTGCCATCTGCAGGCCACTAAGTGGGGGTATTCGGAGAGAGGGTTGTAAGAAGTCTGGGGGAAAGGGATGTGTTCAGAGTACGACCATGGGAGTTAGTCGTCCTGTAACCCCATTGTAGATGTTTCGCATTGTAGTCGCCGCCAGCGAGGAAATGGGAGCCCAGTGAGTCAAAGAATTGGTTGAACTGAGCAGAAGTTATAGGTTTGTTTAGGGGACAGTACACTGCCGCAAGGATGATAGGAAAGGTGAATGTTGAGAGTGACACTGTGGTGGATTGGAGATAGTCTGAAGGATATGAAGGAATCAAATGATGGGAAAGGGAGCTGCGAATCTGAATGGCTGTCCCACCATGGGCTTTCTCGTCTGGGTGGTCGGTCCTATAAGTTCTGTACCCTGGTATATTGATGTATTTTCGTGACATAAGTTGTGTTTCTTTTATAAATGTGACGTCAACATTTCTATTACTGAGAAGTAATGTCAATTCGTGTTTATGTGTATGTACTCTATTGGCATTCCATAAGAGAACTGTGTGGAATTTGCTGGTATCGGAATTCATGGTTGAGGTACAGGAAAGCGGGCAATTAGGGCTGTAATGAGATTAATATAATTAATGGGGATTTAACATGGGCTCCAAAATGGATTGGGTTCTAACAAAAAAGGTTTCCATGATAGCGTATATGTCAGAGGAAGTAGGAGATGGAGAGGTTTGGCCAGGATAAGAAAAATAAAATATTCCAAAATTGTTGGATTATTGCCAATGCTTCAACAGCTTGCTTCACACATCATCAGAGTGATAGTGATGTCTGGATAGATATCTGAGTGAGGTTTATGATTACATCTCAGAGCGAAGAACTAAACTGTTTAGTTACAACTTACAAGTTAAATCGAAACGTTGGCAATAATAAAATACTTGCCCAATAATTTTGGAGTATTTTATTTTTCTTATCCTGGCCAAAACACTGACAAACTTCTCCAGCATAATACTCGACTTTCTCCAGTTACTAATCAATGATATGTATTGTTCGCGCCGTAATCCTCCTTTATCAGTCCCGAGCGCCCTAATCTCGACACAGGGGCTGACTCGCCTGAACTCGCGACCCTTATCCTTATCTAAACTTACTAAATGTAGTAGACAAAGTGTTTAACTTCCGCTTTCTAAAAGTATTACTAATTCGTGCCGCCTTATGCGCCTCCTCTTTACAATACAGTCCATTACTCCTCGTCCCCTCACGGCTGCCACGCATTCCCAGAAGGTAAGTGCTCTGAATTTTTGGGTTTTTCTCTTGGCCGAGTTAGAGACCTTTAATTTCAGGGCCGCTTTGGAGGAAGGACTGCAGGTGAGAACGAGGTTCGAGCTGCTAGCTGAAACTACATTGTAAGTAGTAATTTGTTACCTATTATTTTCAATTTTTCTTTCTTTTTCTTTTATTTTTAATATTAAATATTTATTCTTTATTAGTCACATTCGAACCAGCGAAAACGCCGCCACAGACATTATATTTCTTTTCGGTGCATTTTATGTTTCTCGTGCATTTTCTAGCGAGCTGGTGATGGTTGCTACCAATCTGATGTCCCAACCCTTTTCTATAATTTCACTTTCTGATTGTACTGTCATTTCAACAAGGGATGTGTCTGCTGATGAAAAATAAGCATTCCATAGTTTTATGAAGATTATTTTCTCTCTGAACACATAATTTGTCAACCTTCTTCTTTCTCAAACTATTTCTCTCATTTTGGTTAAATACTGGATATTGCTGGAGATTCTATTTAAAAAAAAAAAAAAAAATCTAAAACTAACATTAAAAAAGTTAAATTTCTACTTTTTATGTCAACTTCCGCCAACCTCTCATAAAGGATTGTAGATTTGATAGTTTTATAAATGGATTTTTAAACGTATTACACTCAAGTATTCAGTTCATTTGTTCTGTTGAAAGTAAAGAGGTTGCCAACAGGCGTTATTAAGAATTAGTGACAAGCGTGTTCAAACTAAACTTTTTTAATTGTAACAGCATGCAATTTTTTTTTTTTTTTTTTTTTTTTTTTTTTTTTTTTTTTTTTTTTTTNTTTAATATATAATATAATAATATATATAAGTTTGTTTTCAGTCGTAAGATTGGATTTCTTATTCATGAGTCTGTATAGAATTCAATATCCGTGATTTAGTTCTTGTCTTTTAATTTTAGTATGTTCTCCCCATGTAAGTCGTGAGTCAAGATAGAAACCAAGGTAACGTACGGAATTTGACTTAAGGATAAGGTAAGTGTTACTAAGAAGTATGGATTTCAGTTTAAACAGATGGCCACTGTGCCAGACTCTATCAAATGCTTGGGAAACATCCAAAAAAAAAAGCTCCTGGGCAGTACTCTTTGCGCTCAAGGGAAGAGGAAATGTAGTTTACGACGCGAAACACTTGCTGGACAGTAGAATGCTTACTTCTGAAGCCGAACTGATGATTTGGGAGGATATTAAAGGGTTCCATGGAAGGCATCATTCGTTTTAACAGTATTTTTTCGAAAACCTTTGAAAGTGTAGGAAGGAGACTTATAGGGCGATAGGATGAGGGGTTGTGTGGTGATTTTACAGGTTTGGGAAATAGTATTATATCAGAATAGCAGGAGAGGGAAGTAGGTTGTTCTGAATATGCACTTATAAATGTAGGTCAAGATTACAATTGCCTTTTTGGGAAGATTTCGGAGAATTTGGCCGGTGATTAAATCATATCCGGGTGATTTGCCCTTAGGCAGATGAAAGATTATGTACTTGACCTCGGAAGGTGTTACTGCCTTGAGTAATAAGTACATATATAATGGTATGTCCAGAAACTCTTCAGTCTCCGCGGCATTGGACAGATCTAAGGGATCTGAATAAGGAGTAAATGTTTGCTTGACGTGCTGGGCAAACATTTAGGCCTTGTCTTTGTCAGAAGAGGTCCAGGAACCATCTCCTCGACGCAAGGGAGTAGAAGCTTCATGGTTCTTAAGGATTCTGTGAGTAGCAATTCAAAGGGATTTGTCTCCTGCTGACAGGGTAGACAGATAGACTTTAAAGGCCTCATTTCGTAAAACACCTAATTTTTGTTTTACGAGTCTGGAAAGATGATTAAAATCTTTGTGGTCTGAGGGGTGTCTGTATTTTTGGAACAATGCTCTTGAGGGCGTTTTGCTATGATGAGCTTTTTAAGCGAATCTGGGAGTGGTGTTTGGGACTCTGAAGAGTATTTGTTATATTTTGGTTTAAGATTAGCCATATATGTATATATGCATGTGCATTGCTGAACATTTGTGGTAAAGGAATGTACAGCTTCATCTAAAGTTCTCAGAGAAATTCCGAGGTCAAGTGACTCTTCCGTGAGAGTTCTAAACAAGACCCAGTCGACTGGGCCATTAATGAGGGAGGGAGGTAATTGTTTTGGAATAGGAATCAGGGATAGCGTAAGGAAAACTGGGTTGTGGTCAGAGGAGAGCTCGTTTAAATTCGAAGCGGAACGATGAAGGGGAGTAAGGTTTTTGAAAATGAAGAAGTCTAGGATGTCAGGAAGGCGGTTCACGTGAGAGGGCCAATAAGTGGGAGAGGAAGGACTAATTGTGATAATATCGCATAATACAGAGCACAGCCACGAGAGTTGGTCGTTCTCGATCCCCATTGCAAGTGTTTCGCATTATAATCTCCACCAGCAAGGAAACGGGGACCCAGGTCTTTGAGGAAAGTGAAAAATTCTGGTGTAGTGATTGGTTTATTTGGAGGGCAATGCACTGCTGAAAGTGTGATAAGATGAGAGGGTGTGGAAATAGACACTGCTGTTGATTGAAGGGACTCTGTGGAAGTGGGGGGTAAAATATGATGGGTATACGTTTTTTCGATAAGGAGTGCAGTTTCACCATAAGCTCGTCTGTCAGGATGGTCTGTCCTATAAGTGTGGTAGCCAGCAATTTTTAGATTTTTTCGTTTAGTTAGTCGTGTTTCTGTCAGTAATACTACGTCTACGTTTTTGTTATCGAGTTCTAGTTTAATTTGTCAGTGTGTGTCCGAATGCCGTTAGCGTTCCATAGAAGGATGTAAAGGAATTCTTGGATTGGGGAATCATAGTGTGGGAGTTGGCAGGGTCATTTTGGTGACCAGGTTGGTCAGTAGGGATATGAGTGGTGTAATGAGGGTGAGAAGAAGGTGTGAAGTAAGGAGTGCAGATCATTTGATGTGGACGGAGTCGTCCCAACTCGGGACGTGGTCCCCGTTCGGGATAGTGGGTCGCTCGGTTGTGGTTGTGTCTCGTCTTGTCGGAATTGTTGCTGGGTTGATTGCATCATTCCTGACAGTCCTGGCTCGACAACTCTAGAGGGCGGAGGCACTTACTTTCCGGACTTGAGTTGTAGTCTGTACTTGACGAGTAGGCAGGGTCCGCTGTTTCAGCTCCTTGTAAACCTGACAGCCCTTGTAGTTGGCGGTGTGGTTGTTTTTACACAGTGCACAGGTAACTGGGGTGTTTCGATATTTTGGGCAATCTTTACTTATGTGAGCGCTTCCACATTTGACGCACCGTGGAGTGTGTTCACAGTATGCTTTCGTGTGCCCATACTCCTGGCACTTGTGGCACTGTACTATATCTTTACGAGGATGAGGTTTCTCAACTCTTATTCTACAGTGATAAGTATGGTGCTGCGCGTTCGTTTCCTTCAGATAATGTATAATTTTTCTGTAGGTATCTGGGCTTTCAGGGATTATTTTTGTGTCCTGTTGTCTATGGACACACGTATATCTGCCGGGCTCCACTCTCTCGTTCAGCTGGGAACACATCAGTCTGATGTGTATTTGATATTTCTCACAAATATAGGCGGAGGTCGAATTACTCGGGGGACGGTTGGTTCGGAATCCATGTTTTCGCCCGGATCGCGGGGGAGCGCTAGTAGAGGGATGGGAGGTAACCCCCTGTGACGTGCTGTGGCGGTTTGGCTGTGCATTATTATTACGCTCCGTGGGGGTTCTTGTCGCTGACCGTTGTCTCCTCTTGTCCTTTGGAGGTGTCATGGGTTCGCCCCTTCGCTTGCCTTTACCTCCGCTGGATATAACTTGATGGTAGTAATTACCTCCTCATAGAGATAGAAAAAAAAAAACTCCTCGAGCCGGGGCGTGGAGCTCGAGGCCCTCTACTGAGACAGTGGCCTTAGTGAGGGAGGGGACAGACAAGTCCGAGCCCTGCCTGCCCACTTGGGGCTGGCTATTGAATAAAACGTTTGTCTTTACTCACTGAATTGTTGGAGATATCGGCGACGTAACTTCTCCAAACTTCACATACTTGTTGAGCGCACTTAGTTTTCGTTGTTTAATAATTTTCAGGGCATAACACTGACTACAACTTTTAAATAGTATTTGATAACAGAGAGCTACACAAACATGGTGTTCACTGGCCGGGACTCACCGGTCGAATTCGATGTCAATATTAATCAAATATTTTGTATCATGATTACACATTTTGACAATATTAGAATATATGTGTAATTATTATTGCATTGATTATTCTTATTACTGTTAAAAAACTACATTTTTGTTTAATGCAAATATTTTACTTTCTTAAGTTCAATTTTGAGGATTTAGAAACATATTTATTTAATAGTCACCTGGAGCCAGGTGACTCATTCTATCTTATTACCAAACATAAGGAGAGGGCCTCACAGTAGCTGCTGGAATAATCAGCAGCTTGGACCAAGTAGGTAAGGTTTTCCTCTCTAAATTTAATATTCAACTGTAAAATGCATCATAAATATGATTAACATAATTAACTTTGTATGGGCCAACTTTCACTACAATGAAATATGTAATTTATAATTTTTTAAAATAAATATTGTTTCTATTGTGGTATTAAATCCCACATTAATTTTAAACAATAAATCCAAGGGAATAGAATAAAAAATCTAACTGTCTCAGCCTGGACTCGAACCTGGATCTCCTGCCAAGCGTCCTGGCTGAAACAGTTAGATTTTTTATTCTATTCCCTTGGATTTATTATTTGTAATATATAATGTGTATATATAAACTCACAAGTCCTGAGAGATCTAACAGACCGGATTCCAAGCAACCAATTATTTCTGGGGAGAAGAATTATATCAAATTTAGCCTTCTTAACTTCTAAGTTACAATATGATGATTTTTTTAAATCCAGAGTTAATTATTAAGAATTAGAGCCATATTTCCAAAATATCTGGGATGGTTTTATGATGTGATATCATATGGTTAATTAAAATTAAACCTAGAATTATGATAATACTCCTGATTTATAATAAGTTATAGTTGATGATATTTATGATATTCAAAACTTCAGGGCTAGAATTAATTTATTTTTGTCATTTCATTCTTAGAATTAAATTGATTCTAAGTATTTATTACTCTTGATAAAGATGAATAAATGAGGGTGGCATAATCATAAGTCAATAAATGTCAAAATAAGCCAGAAGTAGTAAAGTTGATATTTAAAATACAAGCTACTTCCAGTTTTGTTGTTTTCACAAATGACCAATCATCAATCGCAATTTCAGCTCATTCTTAAATCTCTTAAGATGAAGGAAATGAAGGATAATTAATTTAGGGACTATTGTTAAAATAAATATAATTAAGGGACTATTTTTTTATGAAATGTCAATAAGCAAATACAATATTTTTTAAAACACTTTTATAGCTTAGCAGAGTAAATAAAAACCTAAAGTCCTTACTATGTCCTTACTAGGAGCTTAAACTAAAATACACTATTTATAACTATGAACCTATCCCTATGAAAGCTACTTTAAAACTGAGAATAAACATATCAATATTTTATTTTATAATTATCAATTACTTTAGAGGAATTAATTAAATTTTCAGATTTATTACAATTTCAGCCTTAAAATAAATATTTCTTTGTCTTAAAATGTTAAAATATAACATTATTAGAGCAAGGGCTGTGACATTTCGTGTAATAGGCTTTTATGATAATATTTCATTTCTTGTTTTTTATTTATTGATTATTTTCTACTTTTAAGTTAGTGAATGTTTTCTTTTTTAACTTTATTTTGTTTTTTTCTTTATCTATTACATTTATGTTTTAAAAATTGAATGTAATTTCTTTTTTTAAACGCGTCTTTAAGAAAATACTACTATCTTAGGGGGACCACGGTAGCGTATGGAATATGTTAGGATCCCGTAATCCTGATACTGCAGGTTCAAATCCCGCCCCTTGGCAAACTTTTATCGATAAATAAAAGCTTGTCCTGAGACATGGCAGTTTAAAATGAGCCCCTTCCTCTATAACAAGTGAATGTAAAGAAAGAAAGAAAATCAACTTTATTCTGGGACTAACAGAGTCTCCCTGAATAACAGTAGGTGAATTTTATAAAAGGCTTTTTCTGACTCAAAAAATATGCAATAATATAAATAAACTCATCGTGAACATGGTTTCTGGGCTGAAATAAGGCATTTCAGCATTAGAGGGACAAATCCCTCTGGACTGCTACTCGCAGGATTCTGAAGTATCATGAACCTTCTATCCCCTTACGTCGAGAAGATGGTTCCTGAGCCTCTTCCGACAAAGACAAGGCCCAAATGTTTGCCTAGCATCTAAAGAAAACATTCACTTCTCATCCAGATCCCTATAACTTGTCCAATAACGCTAAAGTTCTAACCATTTTTCACTTCTCTGGAAATTTTCTGAAATAATCTAATTATCCAAACCCGGTAAATCTTTTTCTAAAACATTATCCTATCGACCAATTAGCCTTCTTCCTTTACTTTCTAAGGTATTTGAGAAAGTTCTTTTAAAACGAATAACACCTATAATAACTTCCTTAAATATTCTTCCTAATCATCAGTTCGGCTTCCGATCCCACTGTCCAGCAGGTGTCTCATGTTGTAGACTTTATTTCCTCTTTCCTCAAGCGAAAAGAATTTTGTCCTGGTGCATTCTTAGATGTGGCTCAAGCTTTTGACCGAGTATGGTTTACTGGTCTATTATATAAGCTGAAGTCCATATTTCAAATACCATCTACCTAATCCTCAAATTTTATCTTTCTAACTCTTTCTATAGGGTCCGGCAAGGATCAGATTACTTCAAACACTACCCTGTGAAAGCGGGTGTTCCACAGGGCAGTGTTCTTGGACCCATCCTTTTTATCCTTTATACTGCAGACATCCCTACTCTTCCTAATACTCTTTTAGCCCTCTTTTCAGATGACAAAGCGATCCCCTCCTCTCATCCTGATTCCAAAACCGCTTCTAACATTTTACTAAACCACCTTGGTGCTATTCAGCAGTGGTGCAGCAAATAGAGATTTAAAATAAATGGGTCCAAATGCATACAGGTAAATTTTCAACAAAGAAAAGATTCTCCTGATTATGTTACAAACAATAACATTCCTATTCCTCTCTCTGATTCAGGTCACCTTGGGTTCCACCTTGACTCACCAATCAACTGGAATGAACGTACTAAAATCAAGTGACAAGAACTCAACAGACGTTATGGACTCTTATACAGCCTTATAAATAGGCATTCACAGCTCACATTAGAAAACAAACTGACTATCTACAAGACCATAATACGACCAATCTGGACCTACGGCGCAGAACTGTGGGTTGCCGCTAATCCTTCCAACATCCAACGAATACAATCCTTTCAGTCCAAAATGTTCAGAATAATTGCTAAAGCTCCATATTATGTGTCCAACTCTACCCTTCATCACGACTTTAATATTCCTTTTGTCAAAGACCTTATCACCACCCGCTTCAAGCTCTTCAGGCCAAAATTTGATATTTTTCTATCGAATATTGGAGGGGGCTTTGATACTTGCTGGGAGGTTTCGGAGGTCTCCATGGCCTCTTCATTTGAGAGCACATTGAATGGGTTCGCTGTGTGAGCTGTTCTGTAGTGGTATGGGCTGGGTCGAGTGACCCGGTTTTGGAGGGTGAGATTTTGGGTTGAGGTACCCAGCGATGCAGGGGGCGACATTTATGAGCTTCCTGGAAGGAAAGGAATGAGGGCACTTTCCTTTCATAGCTATTTTTTTTATAATGGTAAGCATCTCTCTTTATGTGAGTTATAAATAAACAGTTAATATACATATTTACTGCTCCTTATCGCTAAGCCGGGGACTGAGCAGAGATAACTTAATCTGCTTAGCCGATAGTCTAAGCCTGTCTGTATACTCCTCTGTCTGTATACTCCTCGCTACTAAAGAAATTGAGTGAAATACTTGCTGTGCGTTTGTTCCTCGGTTAAATTCCTCAAAACTTAATCACAGTCTCCAGGCTGGCTACATCATCAACTATGACCAGTTTGGTAACAATTGAACACTTCTGATCACTTCTAAAGAAACAATTGCAGAGAGCTAACAAAATACGTCCTCTCTCAACAATGGCTGCTGTCGAACTCATAATAAATGCAGTACTCTTTTAGAGCAGCTTTATTTACACATGGCAGTAACAATCTATTGAGCTGTCTGAACATTATTTAAAAAATTATGTAAACCCTGGATGTAGCTAGAATACATATAATCACTGAATGCAGTAATTTTATAACTATCATTTCCATTTTTGTATAATTTTTATTTCCATAACTACCTTTTTAATTTTTTCATAACAGAGTATGCACATTGGACAAGAACATTCAAACTATTGTTCAGGGTTAGAGTCCAAAATAAAATAATTGACAATAATAATAAAAGAACATAAACTACTTACTTACAATGGCACTCTCATTACTCGGGACTGAACAACCCGCCCACCAATTAGTGGAATTCACAAATTTAAAGATTTAATTTAAATATAATAATATAATGAAAAGAGGTCTTAGTCTTAAGCAGGAGTTTTTTCTATGTACTAAGAGGAGAATGTATTAGTTGGCCGCCCACCTTGAGGACTCCCAGTTTGTTGAGAAATGGAGTAAGTGACACTATCTCAGAAGTAATTAGGTCTTCTGGAAGTAGAGCGAGTTGAATGACCTTAGCATAAACAAGAGCAGCTTGATTGATCTTGCAAGATGGTGCAAGTGGCTCTAAGGATGCAGCTGGTATGTTTGTCCCCCTATAACAGCTATTGATCCAAACGACATTAAAAACTGGTTAAAAATCATGTAACAAGACCTGGAAAACGCTTGAAGGTCTGAGCCGCCTGAAAATAAGCTGTGCCAGATAAAGGATACCACTAAGGAATGGATCACTTCGATCTGCAGAAATAGAAGAAAGTAGCTCTGGCCCGAATGTGAATCGGTCACACAAAGCTTACCCATTTGTACTTAATCAACAAGAACTCACCCTCAAAGTGCAGTACAAACCATGTCCATCTGATTGTCCAACACATAATGGAGGATTGCCCTGAATACCGGGGCCACTTTATTGCTGATGGTATCAACAGAAAACTTGCTGTGTCTTGGAAACAACCCCTTGGTATTTGACATAAATATAATATATATAAAATTTCTTAAGACCACTAAACTATTAGTTTGCAATACTACCCCCATAATTTCGTAAAACACCTAATTTTTGTTTTACGAGTCTGGAAAGATGATTAAAATCTTTGTGGTCTGAGGGGTGTCTGTATTTTTGGAACAATGCTCTTGAGGGCGTTTTGCTATGATGAGCTTTTTAAGCGAATCTGGGAGTGGTGTTTGGGACTCTGAAGAGTATTTGTTATATTTTGGTTTAAGATTAGCCATATATGTATATATGCATGTGCATTGCTGAACATTTGTGGTAAAGGAATGTACAGCTTCATCTAAAGTTCTCAGAGAAATTCCGAGGTCAAGTGACTCTTCCGTGAGAGTTCTAAACAAGACCCAGTCGACTGGGCCATTAATGAGGGAGGGAGGTAATTGTTTTGGAATAGGAATCAGGGATAGCGTAAGGAAAACTGGGTTGTGGTCAGAGGAGAGCTCGTTTAAATTCGAAGCGGAACGATGAAGGGGAGTAAGGTTTTTGAAAATGAAGAAGTCTAGGATGTCAGGAAGGCGGTTCACGTGAGAGGGCCAATAAGTGGGAGAGGAAGGACTAATTGTGATAATATCGCATAATACAGAGCACAGCCACGAGAGTTGGTCGTTCTCGATCCCCATTGCAAGTGTTTCGCATTATAATCTCCACCAGCAAGGAAACGGGGACCCAGGTCTTTGAGGAAAGTGAAAAATTCTGGTGTAGTGATTGGTTTATTTGGAGGGCAATGCACTGCTGAAAGTGTGATAAGATGAGAGGGTGTGGAAATAGACACTGCTGTTGATTGAAGGGACTCTGTGGAAGTGGGGGGTAAAATATGATGGGTATACGTTTTTTCGATAAGGAGTGCAGTTTCACCATAAGCTCGTCTGTCAGGATGGTCTGTCCTATAAGTGTGGTAGCCAGCAATTTTTAGATTTTTTCGTTTAGTTAGTCGTGTTTCTGTCAGTAATACTACGTCTACGTTTTTGTTATCGAGTTCTAGTTTAATTTGTCAGTGTGTGTCCGAATGCCGTTAGCGTTCCATAGAAGGATGTAAAGGAATTCTTGGATTGGGGAATCATAGTGTGGGAGTTGGCAGGGTCATTTTGGTGACCAGGTTGGTCAGTAGGGATATGAGTGGTGTAATGAGGGTGAGAAGAAGGTGTGAAGTAAGGAGTGCAGATCATTTGATGTGGACGGAGTCGTCCCAACTCGGGACGTGGTCCCCGTTCGGGATAGTGGGTCGCTCGGTTGTGGTTGTGTCTCGTCTTGTCGGAATTGTTGCTGGGTTGATTGCATCATTCCTGACAGTCCTGGCTCGACAACTCTAGAGGGCGGAGGCACTTACTTTCCGGACTTGAGTTGTAGTCTGTACTTGACGAGTAGGCAGGGTCCGCTGTTTCAGCTCCTTGTAAACCTGACAGCCCTTGTAGTTGGCGGTGTGGTTGTTTTTACACAGTGCACAGGTAACTGGGGTGTTTCGATATTTTGGGCAATCTNTATTAAATAAACTCAGATAAATACTTGAAGCATGTGTGATGGGGCGGTTATTCGAGGGCTAATAGTGTAATAGTTAGCTTCTGCTCAGTCAGATTTTGTTTTGGCCTTGCTCTCCACAACACATGTTCTTCTTCTGCGTGAATCATAGTTTGCCTATACGTTTTCGCAATATCACTAGTGATCAGAAGTATTATTCAAAAACCACCCGAAGTTTCTGCTGCATTATCCCAAAATGTCGTATGAGATAACTAGCTGTGGAATCGCCTCCTACTTGTAACCCAACTTTTCATATTCATCCATGAAGCTCTTATATCCATCCCTGAGCTCCTTATTTGCTGAGAGTTTTGCTTCGATTGAGAAGAAGCGTTTCTGGACCAGTAGCCTGTTTTTCCGAAGAATGTCAGAATCAGAAAAAAAAGATAATCTGGTAGATATGTAGCGACCATATGAGTTTATTCATAGAGGTAATCTTCTGGAAACTGCCTTGAAGCTGCTGGCAATTCCTCTAGCTTCCAAAAGGCCTCCAACTAAGATTAGAGGATCCTGGAGTCAGAAGAAAGAAATTTTACAGGCGTCCTTAGAGATCCCATAATTAAGTCTCTGAAAGTTGTGGGCAAGACTGAAGGGAATTCTGGGTAAGATTTGAAGAAACTTCCAATGCAGATGTCATCTAATAAATCGGCTCCCAGGAGAATGTCAATTTCATCAGGTTTATAACCATTTTAATAAGAAGGAAAAAGGTAGAAGAATTCCTTGATTCTTCTTTTCCTATGTCTCCACCTCCTAAAGCTGTCACCACCTCTGAGGTCAAATGTATCCTTTACCGCTTGCCTAAACGCGTCTCCCGGGTATGATCTTATTACAGCCAAAATCCTAAACCACTTCACTTACCCAAAAAGGCTGTAACTTTCCTCACCTATCTCTACAACACCATTCTCTGAACCACACACTTTCCTCTCCTGTGGAAGTTATCTACTGCAATCCTCTTCCCAAAGCCTGGTAAACTCCCAAATAATCCTTCTTCCCATCGCCCAATAAACCTGCTTCCTCTTTTTTCAAAGGTCTTTGAGAAGATTATTCTTTTTAAGATTCTTCTTTCTTAGGATTGATATTAGACTTTCAGGCAAATATCAATCCAAGACGCTCACCAAATACTTCCCAAACACCAGTTTGGTGTCCGAGCCAAACACTCCACGATCCAATAGGTGTTTTGCGTCGTAGATTGCATATCTTCCTTCCTCTTTCGAGAACAAGCAGTACTGCGTGGGTGCCTTCCTCGATGCGTCACAAGTATTTGACAGGGTCTGGCATGGTAGACTACTGTTTAAATTAAAATCCATCCTCCCAAGCACCCTTTACCTTATCCTTCGCTCCTACCTAACAGATCGATTCTTCAGTGTCCGACAAGGATTAGATTACACAGACTATTACCCGGGGCCGGGAGTTCCACAAGGTAGTGTGCTCGGGCCCATCCTTTACATCCACACTCCTAGCAACCTTTGCAGATGACCAAGCAATCCTTTCTACCGAAGTTGACTCATTTACTGCCAGGCAAAATCTCCAACGGCATCTGATGGACATACAGCGTTGGCCAGCACTGGCGCATTAAGGTCAACGAAGGCAAATGCTGTCATGTTAAGTTCACACTAAGGAAGAAATAACCTGACATCCCTATCCCAACTTCCGATTGCATCACGTACCTAGGCTTTCATCTTGACTCCCGACTAACATGGAACACAAACACAAAAATCAAAAGACAGGAACTAAATAGGAGATTTGGACAACTTCACAAGCTACTAAGCCGCAAGACAACCTTAACTGTGACTTTATAAGACCTTACTGAGGTCTGACGTCCATCTGGACGTATGGAGTCGAACTGTGGGGAATCGCTAAACCATCCAACATCCAAAGAATACCGTCCTTCCCATCCAAAATCCTAAGAATCATAGTTGATGCACCCTATTATGTCGCAAACTCCCTACTCCACAATGACCTTAAAATCCCGTTAGTTAAAGACGTCATTACAACCCGATTTAATAAATTCCACTCTGGCCTTTCCATGCATCACAATTCTTTAGCCCAAACTCTATCCAGTATTACCCATCCTTTTATTACCACGTCGCTTGAATAGGAAATGGCCCCGTGATCTTCTCATTGCCAACACTTCATAAAAATAATATGAAGAGAAAAAAACATAAAACAACCAGTGTATTGTAAATAGAGGTTTAGGAGTTCTGCCATTGGACAGCTTCTCAATCAAGCGAAGTACACGCTAAGTGTTTTTCTTCTTTTTTTTTTAATTATATATATATTTCNTTTCCCGTAAAACCTCCTCGTCCAATTCTCATAAGAAATAAATATTTGAAGGATAAGTAACTTACTTCTTTTTTTCGCATTTTTTTATATATATTTTTTTTCTTATTTAGTAATTTATTTATTTATCGATTTAGTTTTTTTTCGTTTGTTACTTTTTTAAATAATTTATACTGTGAATATTAACCAGCCATTACTAGATACAAAAAACTTGTAGAAAGTAATTAATAATTAAGTTTTATTTAAAAAAAAAAATTTCTTCAGGTTTATAAAAAAGTGAATCTTCCAACTCAAGAGTTTTGAACCGATCGTAAGTATCTCTAGATAGTTGCTGCTGAAGTGAAGGGGAAGTGATGCGGTCAGACAGAACTTCTGCAGTCATTTTGACTAACTGTCTTCTACAGATCTAAGGAAGGATGGGTGTTTCCGCAACAGTGGGGCCTCCTAATCCTGGCAATCTGGAAATTCGTGTAGCATATTTTAATTTGAAGTGATTTTGGGAGGCTGTTAGTTATAAATGGTTTATGGCTGCTGCAGTCTAATAAGAGTCTCATAGCATGATCTTGTTCAGAGTAGCCCTTGATGAAGGCCGGGCTGCCACTTGGTGCTGGTCTCGATATTTTATTCATTTTGACTCTGACTAATATGGACCGAGACATTCGTTGCTTCAGCTTCCTGGATGGGCTGTTCCTGATGGTGAATAAGGATATGTTGTCGCTCTATACACACTACAACAAAACCTCGATTTACAGCCTTCATTAACATGTACAGGGTTCAAAGAATTGCGAAATCCTTTTTATTTTGAGGCTAAATCCTGTATATCTTCAACTGAAAGCCCCATGAAGATTTTAATCCTCGACAATATATGTTGACAAAATGAACAAGAGAGTTTTATCCTATTTTTTAAGGTGTCTTTAGGCTTCATGTCATGAGGTGGTGCTTTTTATTGTAGATGAAGTCATGAATGATCGTTGATTATACTTTGATTATCCATAAAATTTGGCATTAGGAGATGAAGAACTTCGAATGAAGCAAGAGGTAGATGGTGCATTGGTATGATGATGCGATTTGGAAAACTTCATTGCCTGTTACTTGTTTATCACAATTTGATTATTTCTTCATACATGAGGAAATCAGCAAGTCAAATAACGTGCTGATTTCCCTACATAAAAAACACAGCAAATATGTGACGGTGTTCAAATTTGGCCTGGTGCCGCTGTTTAGGGTTCACAGCATTGTAATAGCCAATATTTTGCTTTCTGCATCACTGAGCTGCTGTCTGCTACTCTGTGAGAAATCTCTTAAATTTACTGAAGTCTGGTCTAGAACTCATACGGTGAGTCAGAATTTTCTCTATATAGACTGATGTGAGAACTCGTTGATTTTCATAAGCCTCGATCAATGAATTCCAGCCTGTGGTTAGCTAGTAGTAGTAAAGCTTAGTGACTGGCTCGAGAGCTTTCTCTGTCAGCTGGGGAAGTAAAAACGTTATATTCTGAGACTTCACCATTGAAGTAAGTTAGTTTGATCCTCTCTAAGAGTGAGAGTTCTAACATGGATTCAATGCGACTAGAATTATGACCTGTTTGGCTAAAGGATTGAGGTTCACTCGTTAAATGGAAGACTTTATTTGTTGTTTACAACTGTCTGAAGTTGTTCTTCTTCCATTCGGAAATTCGATAGGAGCTCCTAGTTTTATGTAGGTTAACATACGTACATCCCTGGCATATGAAAATTATTTTTGTTTTCGTTGGCCGACAAAAGCTTTGCTAAAAACAGATTTGTCATTCCTGGGTCACTTTCTGCCTGAAATACAGCTTGCTGCGAAGATGTGATCTCTTTTGGACAAGTTCTCAGTTTTAAATGCTGGGCGACAGCTTGGACTTTTTAATCCTTAATTTGAATCTCCGAGAGCGACATTTTTAAAGGAAAGAAAGAAAATTATGATACCAAACTCACGAAAAACAAAACAAAAACAAGATAAATCTATAAATAAAAGCATGTTCTGTCATGGGTGTTTAGAATGTTACAATGGGGTAGAAAACTGAAAAGTTGAACAAACCGCTGGTGTGTCAAACCCGGTTGAGCCAATCTGTAACAGACAGGATTAACAGACTAGGAAAAAAGTATGATAAAAATATAAAGAATAATAAACTGAAATAAATAAATANTTTCTGAAGAAACAGTAGTTACCTCTTGCCAATGGAACATGCACTTTAATATTTATTACTAAAAAATAATATTTGAAATGTCCTTAGTACTGAGAAAAATCATGTTTCATATACACAGCACAGTAGGACTAATAATTGAAAAAGGAATAAATAACTCAAGGTATATGTACAAAGAAAATATACCCCTTGGACGAAATAAAGAAAAAAAATTTTATAAATAAAACGATTTTTTTTTTAAATGGTGAAACCAGCAATACATGAAGTTAGAAAACGGTTGTGAACTTGTAAAAAGGTTGAAAAGTGAATAGAAAAGTAGCAAAAACCACATCTAAAATAATAGAGATTTTTTTAAATAATAAATATCTTACTAAGTATAGGATGTAATGAAAGAATTTAAAAAGGTTTTCACTTTGTTTTTTTAAATTATAATTTCTTATTGAATGTGGCTAGGGGAGCATAGGATGGTCCTGTAAACATTGTGGTAAACAAAACACTGTCACTTTATGTTGACATTGGAAGTTGGAGAATTGAGAGATGGCGGTCAGCACTCAGCTGGTATGTAGTAAGCTGAACTGTCTAACTGCTGTTGACTGAGGTGGGTTTCCCGTGCTGTCGTACTTCATAATATTACTGGAGTGATGGCTAGCAAGCGGCAGTTGGTGGGAAGTGGGTCTCCCGAGCTGTCAAATGGGTCAAGATGGAGGGCACTGGAATGGTAATTATCACCCTGCAGTTGGCGGGAAAAGACAATTACAGTTTGTGCACGGAATCCTAAATCAGGGAAATATTATTTACATTTAAATTGAGTGGGGTTTTCTGCTGTAACACATTGGCACTTGGCAAAATGGGAGACACCAAAAAATGAGAACAACAACAATAGTTTCAGAGAAGCAGAAAAGGCAAAATAGGAGATATTGGAGGATCAAAAAAAAAAAAAAAAATTGATGCAACGTACTGTAAATGGGTGATAGAAGAAAAAAAAAATACTTCCTCTTAACTTATCATTATAACTTCATAGGAGGCATTACAGACTCCAGGATTATCATCCCTGTTTCTTCTGCCTAGAAGAAATAACAATTTTGATTCTGGATAAGTCAAATGCTCGTAACCTAAATGAACTAGAGGAATTTACTTTCTTTCTTTCTTTCTTTCTTTTTTTTTAATTTAGAAATATAACATAAGTATCAATAAAATCTTGTCATGTCCACAATCTAGGCCACACTAACTCTACCATAGCAGATCTTGTTGATCACTCATCAATAGAGCAAGTCTCTTTAGGATCCAAATCCCTTTCTTTTGAGTCTGTGGATTAATTTTAAAATATTTGCAACTTTGAAAACTAAGATCCTAAAAAAGTTTAATGGCATTGTTTTACATAAATATGCAAAAAACACAAATGTTCACTTGTTCACACAGACATAAACAAAACAAAAAAGGAAAATAATAAGAAGAATTTATGTGAAATAAATGTTTATTACATTCATATACTCATATATTTTTTTCGACACATACAAATAAGGAGTAAATGCATGAAGACTAAGACTAATTAAGTAGAATACATTTTTAAAATGGCTAATTTTACCACAAAATATTATTAATATACTATGAATAAAAATATAAATTATTAAATGTATTATTTTATTGGTATGTATTAATTGTTAAGACGAACTTAGTTGTTTAAATCATTCTTCCCAACACAACTTTTGGCCTTCTTTTTTTTTTGGGAAGTGAGTAACCAACAGACTTCAGGATTTTTTCAAAAAATAAATACCCAACTTCTGAAATTTCAACTGGAGATACCAAGTATTCACCTGAAAAAAAAAATACATATACACACATACATAAAGGACACTCACTAGGAAAGTTTTGCAATCCATCTTTATTTTTCAAAATAATTTCTGCTGCGCAAAATTGAATTCTCCACTACTCTTACACAATCCTGTGAAGGACCCTGCCACATTTATTTGATAATCTGGGCACACATGACCTCCCCAAGCTCACAAAACATCTTAAATTACATGAGAATTGCCTCACTTTTAGCCTGTTATATACCGAGTGGAAAGTGTAAAATCAAAGAGAGTAATTTTGACAGCTGTCACTAGCAGAGTCAGAAGGGAAATATATGGCCTAGGTCAGGGACTAAGCCAGCTACTATGTAGGCTGAGAGACAGGTATGTACATGTACCAACCATCCTTTCCTCACATAATTCTATTTTTCATATTGCAAAACTTTCCTATTGCAATTTGTGTGTTTGGACACACTCACACACATGCAAGTGCATCAAACACACATATTATTTGAAAAAATATAGATGCAAAGTAAAAAAAAAAATCTTTTAACTAGTCATCTAAATTTAAGTAATAGGTGACTAAACAATATATTTTTATAATATA
>KZ807939.1:84574-97091 GCA_000696205.2 Oncopeltus fasciatus
TTTTTTTTTTTTTTTTTTTTTTTTTTTTTTTTTTTTTTTTTTTTTTTTTTTTTTTTTTTTTTTGCAGCTCAAATATTATGTCGAAAGAGAAACGAAAAATACGAAGAACTCCAGAAAATTAACTACTTTTAAAATTAAAATTAATCTCAGCATTCTCTATATATAGCCCATATAAATATATATAAAGAAAAAGAATATACACAATAACAAGAGCTAAACTAGCCGACTGTCTCAAAGACATTTAGAGAGATACACTTTTCGATGCCATCAGCAGGCATAGAACTTCTAAACCAACAAAAGTTCAGGGGCTCAGATAAAATTGATACTATTGCGCAGTTTAAGTCCTGGCAGAATAATGCAAAGAGAACTTGATTGTAGACAAACAAGCGTATGATTCTTAAAATAATTACAGTAAGACGATTGGAAAAAATAGTATGAATAAATTAACGATATTATTGTGCGCGCAAATTCTTATAAAGGAAATATACATATATAAGGTATTTGAGTATATGTATATATTTCTTGTTCAGATAACAATACTTAACAATTTATACCTAACAATACCTATTACAACCAACAATACTGATAATACCTTAAATATACACTTTATCTCATTTTTATATTCTCAACTCACCCTAATTATATCAATTTTTTTCTTTTTTTTTTTAACTGATAATTTTGGGAAAGGTATAAAACATATTACACGTTCTCTCTCTCTGGCTCTCTCCCATTCTCTCTTACTTGGGACTGAATCCAAAGGGTTCAGCTGGCTGACCAAGTGATGCTGTGTAGTGATTTTTACTTTTAAGTGTAGGAGAGGACTCATCGTCATAAGGCAATAAAGTATTATCTACCTCTCCCTCTCTCTCTCTCTTTCTTGGGACTGAATCCAAAGGGTTCAGCTGGCTGACCAAGTGATGCTGTGTAGTGATTTTTACTTTTAAGTGTAAGAGAGGACTCATCGTCCTAAGGCAATAAAGTATTATCTATCTCTGACTCTCTCTCTCTCTCTCTCTCTCACTCTCTCTCTCTTTCTTGGAACTGAATCCAGAGGGTTCAGCTGGCTGACCAAGTGATGCTGTGTAGTGATTTTTACTTTTAAGTGTAAGAGAGGACTCATCGTCCTAAGGCAATAAAGTATTATCTATCTCTGACTCTCTCTCTCTCTCTCTCTCTCTCTCTCTCTCTCTTTCTTGGAACTGAATCCAGAGGGTTCAGCTGGCTGACCAAGTGATGCTGTGTAGTGATTTTTACTTTTAAGTGTAAGAGAGGACTCATCGTCATAAGGCAATAAAGTATTATCTATCTCTCACTCTCTCTCTCTCTTTCTTGGGACTGAATCCAAAGGGTTCAGCTGACTGACCAAGTGATGCTGTGTAGTGATTTTTACTTTTATGTGTAAGAGAGGACTCATCGTCCTAAGGCAATAAAGTAGTATCTATCTCTCCCTCGCTCTCTCTAACTTGTGACTGAATCCAGAGGGTTCGGCTGGCTGACCATGTGATGCTGTATAGTGATTTTTACTTTTAAGTGTAAGAGAGGACTCATCGTCCTAAGGCAATAATGTATTATCTATCTCTCTCTCTCTCTCTTTTTCTTGGGACTGAATCCAAAGGGTTCGGCTGGCTGACCATGTTATGCTGTGTAGTGATTTTTACTTTTAAGTGTAAGAGAGGACTCATCGTCCTAAGGCAATAATGTATTATCTATCTCTCTCTCTCTCTCTTTTTCTTGGGACTGAATCCAAAGGGTTCGGCTGGCTGACCATGTGATGCTGTGTAGTGATTTTTACTTTTAAGTGTAAGAGAGGACTCATCGTCATAAGGCAATAAAGTATTATCTATCTCTGACTCTCTCTCTCTTTCTTTCTTGGGACTGAATTCAAAGGGTTCAGCTGGCTGACCAAGTGATGCTGTGAAGTGATTTATACTTTTAAGTGTAAGAGGGGACCCATCGTGCTAAGGCAATAAAGTATTATCTATCTCTGACTCTCTCTATCTTTCTCTCTCTTTTATGGAACTGAATCTAGAGGGTTCAGCTGGCTGACCATGTGATGTTGTCTAATGATTTATACTTTTAAGTGTAAGAAAGGACCCATCGTCCAAAGGCAATAATGTATGATCTATCTCTCCCTCTCTCTCTCTTTCTTGGGACTGAATCCAAAGGGTTCGGCTGGCTGAGCAAGTGATGCTGTGTAGTGATTTTTACTTTTAAGTGTAAGAGAGGACCCATCGTCCTAAGGCAATAAATTATCATCTATCTCTGACTCTCTCTCTCTCTCTCTCTCTCTTGGAACTGAATCCAGAGGGTTCAGCTGGCTGACCAAGTGATGCTGTGTAGTGATTATTTTTTATCTTTTTACTTTTAAGTGTAAGAGAGGACTCATCGTCCTAAGGCAATAAAGTATTATCTATCTCTGACTCTCTCTCTCTCTCTCTCTCTTTCTTGGGAGTGACTCCAAAGGGTTCAGCTGGCTGACCAAGTGATGCTGTGTAGTGATTTTTACTTTTAAGTGTAAGAGAGGACTCATCGTCCTATGGCAATAATGTATTATCTATTTCTCGCTTTTTCTCCCTCTCTTTCTCTGACTCTCTCTCTCTCTTTATTGGAACTGAATCCAGAGGGTTCAGCTGGCTGACCAAGTGATGCTGTGTAGTGATTTTTACTTTTAAGTGTAAGAGAGGACTCATCGTCATAAGGCAATAAAGTATTATCTATCTCTCACTCACTCTCTCTCTTTCTTGGGACTGAATCCAAAGGGTTCAGCTGGCTGACCAATTGATGCTGTGTAGTGATTTTTACTTTTAAGTGTAGGAGAGGACTTCTCGTCATAAGGCAATAAAGTATTATCTATCTCTCCCACTCTCTCTCTCTTTCTTGAGACTGAATCCAAAGGGTTCAGCTGGCTGACCAAGTGAAGCTGTTTAGTGATTTTTACTTTTAAGTGTAAGAGAGGACTCATCGTCCTAAGGCAATAAAGTAGTATCTATCTCTCCCTCGCTCTCTCTAACTTGGGACTGAATCCAGAGGGTTCGGCTGGCTGACCATGTGATGCTGTATAGTGATTTTTACTTTTAAGTGTAAGAGAGGACTCATCGTCCTAAGGCAATAATGTATTATCTATCTCTCTCTCTCTCTCTTTTTCTTGGGACTGAATCCAAAGGGTTCGGCTGGCTGACCATGTTATGCTGTGTAGTGATTTTTACTTTTAAGTGTAAGAGAGGACTCATCGTCATAAGGCAATAAAGTATTATCTATCTCTGACTCTCTCTCTCTCTCTCTCTCTCTCTCTCTTTCTTGGGAGTGACTCCAAAGGGTTCAGCTGGCTGACCAAGTGATGCTGTGTAGTGATTTTTACTTTTAAGTGTAAGAGAGGACTCATCGTCCTAAGGCAATAAAGTATTATCTATCTCTCACTCTCTCTCTCTCTTTCTTGGGACTGAATCCAAAGGGTTCAGCTGACTGACCAAGTGATGCTGTGTAGTGATTTTTACTTTTATGTGTAAGAGAGGACTCATCGTCCTAAGGCAATAAAGTATTATCTATCTCTCACTCTCTCTCTCTCTTTCTCTCTCTTTATTGGAACTGAATCCAGAGGATTCAGCTGGCTGACCAAGTGATGCTGTGTAGTGATTTTTACTTTTAAGTGTAAGAGAGGACTCATCGTCCTAAGGCAATAAAGTATTATCTATCTCTCACTCTCTCTCTCTCTTTCTTGGGACTGAATCCAAAGGGTTCAGCTGACTGACCAAGTGATGCTGTGTAGTGATTTTTACTTTTATGTGTAAGAGAGGACTCATCGTCCTAAGGCAATAAAGTAGTATCTATCTCTCCCTCGCTCTCTCTAACTTGTGACTGAATCCAGAGGGTTCGGCTGGCTGACCATGTGATGCTGTATAGTGATTTTTACTTTTAAGTGTAAGAGAGGACTCATCGTCCTAAGGCAATAATGTATTATCTATCTCTCCCTCTCTCTCTCTTTCTTGGGACTGAATCCAAAGGGTTCGGCTGGCTGACCATGTGATGCTGTGTAGTGATTTTTACTTTTAAGTGTAAGAGAGGACTCATCGTCCTAAGGCAATAATGTATTATCTATCTCTCCCTCTCTCTCTCTTTCTTGGGACTGAATCCAAAGGGTTCAGCTGGCTGACCAAGTGATGCTGTGTAGTGATTTTTACTTTTAAGTGTAAGAGAGGACTCATCGTCCTAAGGCAATAATGTATTATCTATCTCTCCCTCTCTCTCTCTTTCTTGGGACTGAATCCAATGGGTTCGGCTGGCTGAATATGTGATGCTTTGTAGTGATTTTTACTTTTAAGTGTAAGAGAGGACTCATCGTCATAAGGCAATAAAGTATTATCTATCTCTCACTCTCTCTCTCTCTTTCTTGGGACTGAATCCAAAGGGTTCAGCTGACTGACCAAGTGATGCTGTGTAGTGATTTTTACTTTTATGTGTAAGAGAGGACTCACCGTCCTAAGGCAATAAAGTAGTATCTATCTCTCCCTCGCTCTCTCTAACTTGTGACTGAATCCAGAGGGTTGGCTGGCTGACCATGTGATGCTGTGTAGTGATTTTTACTTTTAAGTGTAAGAGAGGACTCATCGTCCTATGGCAATAATGTATTATCTATTTCTCGCTTTTTCTCCCTCTCTTTCTTGGGACTGAATGCTAACCGGACATTGTTCGGCTGGCTCTGTGATGCTGTGTAGTGATTTTTACTTTTAAGTCTAGAGGAATCCAGTACTTTCAATTCAATTGAATAATTTCAAATGCTCTCTATTACGTATCCAATTTATCCTTTCACCATATCCTAATATGCCTATTGTTTAAGACTTCATTTCTTCCAGCTTCTCCCTTTTCCACAGTAAACTGCCATACCTTCCTAATCCACTTGCACAGACCATGTCTTCCAACTCTATCCCCTATCCTAGGGACATGATCTGTGATTGACATCGAATGTCTTTTTTTTCTTTAATTCATTGTGGTGCTCAAATTACAAAATGTTTTAATTTAGCAGAATGTAATAAATAAATAATTAAAAGAAAAGAAAAAAAAAAAGCTATATTTGAGGNTATTTTAATTTTTTTAAATAAAAAACTTTATCATAGATTATTTATTTTGCTTAAAGTACCATGATTCTTTGGATTAATGTAGTTATGTGACTGTTAAAACGTTTCTTATGGATTTAGAATTGCGTTTAAATTCGTTTCAGTTAAATAAAAACTTGGTCTCTTAAAGCATTTTATTATAATTCTTTTTTTATAATAGAGTTTCTTGTAAACCTTCCAGTAGTCAGCTTTTGCTGTATAACTTTCAAATTTTTTGAATATTAATCCATTTTAGTGGGTTCTTTTCATTGTAACAATTAAAATATTTTGGGGTTAAATTTATGACCAATTTTTTGAATTTTTATATCAATTATTAAAAATAATTAGTCTGCTAAGGCCACAAATAGCCTTTGGATAGTCCTATAGTCTAGCCCATATCGCCGATTGAGGTCTTGTCTCTTTATTTTAGTATGCTCTCCCCATGTAAACGACTTTCAAAATGAAACCCAACGTAACGAACGAAATTTGAATGTGGTAAAGGAATATTGTTCAATTTCACAATTTCAGGGAAGTCTTTCTTCCGCAGTTGGAAATTAACTTGAACGCATTTTTCTTCATTGATTTTTATTCTCCATCAGCTCACCATTGTTTTATTTTTTCGAGGTGATCTCGTACGTTTTTAGAAGCAGTTTTAGGATCGGGATGGGAGGATAGGATAGCTTTGTCGTCCACAAATAGAGCTAAGAGGGTACTTGGATGGAAAGGGATGTCAGCTATGTACAGGATAAATAGGATAGGTCCAAGCACACTACCTTGAGGAACTCCCGCTTCCACTTGGTAGAAATCGGAGTAATCTAATCCTGTCCGAACCATAAAGAAACGGTTGGATAAGTAACACTTAAGGATAAGGTAAGTGTTACCAGGAAATATGGATTAAAATCGGAATTGTGTATATGTCTTGACGTTGGGCGTTTTTTCGACATCTACAAAAAAGAGTGGTAGTGGTGCCTTGTCAATTCCTCTTCCAGGGCTTAATACGACTGAATCCAGAGGGTTCGGCTGGCTGACCATGTGATGCTGTGTAGTGATTTTTACTTTTAAGTGTAAGAGAGGACTCATCGTCCTAAGGCAATAAAGTATTATCTATCTCTGACTCTCTCTCTCTTTCTTTCTTGGGACTGAATTCAAAGGGTTCAGCTGGCTGACCAAGTGATGCTGTGAAGTGATTTATACTTTTAAGTGTAAGAGGGGACCCATCGTGCTAAGGCAATAAAGTATTATCTATCTCTGACTCTCTCTATCTTTCTCTCTCTTTTATGGAACTGAATCTAGAGGGTTCAGCTGGCTGACCATGTGATGTTGTCTAATGATTTATACTTTTAAGTGTAAGAAAGGACCCATCGTCCAAAGGCAATAATGTATGATCTATCTCTCCCTCTCTCTCTCTTTCTTGGGACTGAATCCAAAGGGTTCGGCTGGCTGAGCAAGTGATGCTGTGTAGTGATTTTTACTTTTAAGTGTAAGAGAGGACCCATCGTCCTAAGGCAATAAATTATCATCTATCTCTGACTCTCTCTCTCTCTCTCTCTCTCTTGGAACTGAATCCAGAGGGTTCAGCTGGCTGACCAAGTGATGCTGTGTAGTGATTATTTTTTATCTTTTTACTTTTAAGTGTAAGAGAGGACTCATCGTCCTAAGGCAATAAAGTATTATCTATCTCTGACTCTCTCTCTCTCTCTCTCTCTTTCTTGGGAGTGACTCCAAAGGGTTCAGCTGGCTGACCAAGTGATGCTGTGTAGTGATTTTTACTTTTAAGTGTAAGAGAGGACTCATCGTCCTATGGCAATAATGTATTATCTATTTCTCGCTTTTTCTCCCTCTCTTTCTTGGGACTGAATGCTAACCGGACATTGTTCGGCTGGCTCTGTGATGCTGTGTAGTGATTTTTACTTTTAAGTCTAGAGGAATCCAGTACTTTCAATTCAATTGAATAATTTCAAATGCTCTCTATTACGTATCCAATTTATCCTTTCACCATATCCTAATATGCCTATTGTTTAAGACTTCATTTCTTCCAGCTTCTCCCTTTTCCACAGTAAACTGCCATACCTTCCTNTTATTATATATAATCTTTAGAATTAATGATCTTATTAATTTAAAGTTTTCCCAGTTATTGCATGAGAGGCTTCGTAAATTAAAGGGGAGTGTCTGGAGCTGTTACCAGCTTTGCTAAACATTAACCATTCTCAGACGGAGTTGGTTTTCGGGCGTCCGAGAGTTTCATACAAAATACAGCACTTCTTCTCCACCTAACTTTTCTAACTCCCGTGAGTGGAGAACTAAAACACACTTCCTTTGCTTGATAAAGTCCTTCAAAGTGGTATCTTCTATTATTGAACTTGGCTCAAGCCGCTCGCATAAGGCCACATGAGTAAGGCTCCCACTTAAACAGAGGCAATTGTATGCCATATTGAGAGTCAGGAAGGGCTTTTCACTTACAGTTCGTTATAAAAAATGTATTTCAAACTGAAAAAAATTTATTTCTCGATAAAAAGGGGGACTCAAATTTTTTTTTTTGGGATAACCAAAGGGATCTTTCATGCTATTTCATATTTGAGACTAAAATAGTAATAGTTTATATTATGATTATGAGTTTGAATAAGTAAGGAGGAGAGGTACTTTAAGAGAAGTAATCCATATTTGTGCGCCAGCGTTATCAGCAATAGTTTGATATTACTTATTAAAATTATACTTGAAACTAACAAATGTTTTATAAGAACTTTTGGTAAAGTTAAGACAGTGGCTCTAGATATACCTAATTTAGGTTATAACTTTTCAAAAAAAATATTATTTTTTGTTATTAAAAACCAAAGTCTTAATCAATGTGATTAAAGAAAACATTTCAATTAAATTTCATTTTATTTAAAAGGTAGTCAAGTAGGTGTGCAAGAAGCTAACTTATTGATATTCCATCAAGTCGAGAAGGGTTTAAGAAGACTTACCTTTGTTTAAAGAAACAAACAAAGGTAGTCAAGTAGGTGTGCAAAAAGCTAACTTATTGATATTCCATCAAGTCGAGAAGGGTTTAAGGAGACTTACCATTGTTTAAAGAAAGAAACAAAGGTAGTCACTTGACTAACCTACTTAGGTGTGCAAGAAGATAACTTATTGACATTCCATCAAGTCTAGAAAGGTTTAAGGAGACTACCTTTGTTTAAAGAAGGAAACAAAGGGCTCAAAAGCGATTAAATGAGGTATTGTTTGCTGAAGGAAATTATGATAAAAACATGAACAAATATACTGAAAGAAAAAAAAAATTGTGTATAGTAATAATTGTTTTAATATAGGGTAACACGATACTCTACTTCGAGCCCTTAATGGTTTTTATATTTGAAGTATTAGATCATTATTTCCATGCAAATTAATTAAAATAGCATTATCAAGACATTCAACGAAATATGACGAAAAGCGACTACTCAACAATATTCAATTTTGATTTTCCAACATTGAATGTACCGGGTAATGTTATGACTTTTTTTATTCTACTAAAACTCAAACATATTCGCTGAACCATAAGATTCAATCTTAACAATTTTTAGTGCAAGGGAACAGAATAGAAAATCAAACTTGTCTCGGTAGCATAGATGGAAAATGCACCGGCCCGGATAGCAGGTGATCCAGTTTCGAGTTCAATCTGGGACAGTTAGATTTTTTATTCTGCACAATTGTTAAGATTTACATGGGATTAAATATCACAAAAAAATTTATAATAATAAGATTCAATATCTTGATTTATTGGCATTAAACGTTTTACTCGAATTCGCTAAGGGAAAATTGTATAAAAAAAATTATTGCGATACCTTCAATAGAAGCTACTATAACGTGCTTCAAGAAATTTAGGAGCAAGAAAGATATTTAATTGTTTACACTTTTACACACCCGCTTTTCAAATAATTAGCATAAAGGTAACAGAATAAGTAGACCGAGATTTGTGGCTTACTATAGAAGACATTAGAGCGTTTTTATACTGTTATAGAGCCATTCTTTCAGTCCGATTTTGGGGGTTACTAAACCGTGAAGGAAGGCCATGAATAAAACATTCCCCCTTGTCACTTCCAGTATTTTTCTTTTCTTTGCATTCTCACCCCGCGCTTGAGGGTAGATCCACATGGATACAGCACCTTATCACTAGCTGAGGAGGCGTTTTGGCGGGAACGCATATGCAATTCAAACATTTCAAGTGCATCTACATTACCTCATGAAATAGTGGCTTCTCATTGGATTGTCGTACAGTATTTCCTGTACTACAGACTTACTAATAAATAAGGGTGTAAAAAATTATATAGTTATATTCCACTATACACAAACACTCATTACATATTGTTTATTTGCCAATTTCTGCTCAAGGGTATACAATTAAAAAAAGTTAAATTATGAAACAGGGAAATCGGATTCGATATCTATCATATTTAAACCTCTTCAATTGATTACGTTTATAAAGAGAGGATCTGTTTGCAAGTCACCAACTAATTATAATTTTAGTCTAAATATTATATACCCAGGGCGAGACTCGAACCCGCAGTGACAGGCTTAGGGGACCCGAATAGATCTTTCAGTCATTTTTTAATGTCTTCGTGACTATTAGGGTCAGTCAGGAAAACAAAATTTAAGCTTTATAATATTTGAACAAAAATATGAATAAAAGAAGATATTGAAAAATATTACGTCGAAGTCCAAACTGTAAAATCGTTAATATCTTCAACTTACGAATGGGTTCTGGACACTTGCTTAAACAAATCAATCCGAGTAGAACTCTCAAAACTACTAGGACAGGTTTGAAATAAATAATTTACAATGTCATAGGAGCTTAGAATAGTCTGGTAATCTTTAGATAGCCCCTGCACATGTGATATTCACTATATTCAGTCCCGTGTGGCGATTTTAAAATTATTTCTCAAAATGGCTTTAATTAAGCTGAATTCATAAGCTGAAATATGGCTCTGGTCATACTGAAACTGCTGATATTATGAAAGAATGCTTTTTCCATTGTATGTGAAAGACGACTGTTTTTTGTAAGAGTGTTTAACGTAAGAATAATTAATGTGGTCACAAGTATGCAAACAACTTTTTTATGATAAATCTACAAAGAATAAAAAAATTAATGAAACACCTAATTAATTAATGAATTATTTTATGACCAAATATACATTTATTTATTTTTTATTTATTTAAACTTACTATCATTAGTTTGTGCAACAAGCAGGTATCTTTAGGCTTATAAATAATTTTCACCAACAAAGGTAGAATCAATATACCTATATGAATCCGTCTCATCTCTCGGTTGAACCTGCCAACTAGGGATCGTGTTCCACGGGTGGCGGACACGCTCCCTCTAGCACAATAGCCTTACTCTACGCTCATTCGTGCTGAATGAGTTAGAGAAAGAAGAAGAATCCGTCGTCATTGTTTGTTTTCCACGTCCTAATGGCGAGCGCTCTCGGTAGGGTTCTGCCATACTAGGGCCAACATATAGTCTTGTCCACTTTCTCAGGCACTATCTGATGTTGAACTGATATGCAATTTGGGTAATGCGTCAGTCAATGGGTTTTCTTTTCGTTAGATTCGTAATGTAGCGGGAGGATCACGATCTCTTGGTTTTTTCTCCCTCGTTGTGTTATCATGAATTATGGATAGTGAAATTGTATTCACTTATGTGTGTATGTATGAATTTGATTATTAATCAAAAGGAGAGTTAGTTGACCGTAGATATTATTCTATGATGATTTTAGTTGGGGTTCGGTCAAGGTAGATCCAAAAAACACAAAAGTTTGTCTTTTTTGGATCTACCTTGACCGAACCCCAACAAACATCATCTTAGAGTTTGATTATTATTGTGTGCGTTATATGGGTTAATCAGTCCTAAGTCGTTTTGTAGGATTGTCAGTGAGTCAGTTACTTTTTTAATTTGATTGTTCGTTTCAGTAAGAGTAGCGGTGTGAGCATGGTGGAGTGTGTGTTGAGTTGTTCCTTAATTGAAGTATTGGGTGTTGTATAGGTTTTGTATATTATTAAGTTTTCTATTGCTGGCGCTCATAAGGCGCCCTGGGGGATGTGGTTGGCTTGGTCCCACCGAGCACGTCCTCCTTCACAGGGCTGTCACCTAAAGCTATGATGGACATTACATTCTATTAAGATGATGGGCCGCAAGGCGCCGCGGGGTGGGCTCTGTCTGTCTCTGCCCGTCGGGATGGGACCTGTGTCGATAGATCAACTTAAACTTTATTTTATTCATAAAATATGGAGGGCGCTGATAACCTCAGCAGTTGAGCGCCGTAAATCCCCAATAAACAACAAACAAGTTTTCTATTATATCCATATTGCTTCCTTCTTGTTTATATGTGAGAATGCTTTGCGTAATTGGAGTCATGTTTGATCATATTATATAATCGTATGTGATCTTCGTGTCTGGTTCTGAGTTTTCGTACTGTTTCTCCCATGCGAGTCTGTTTTCATGTAATTGTCAGCCTGTATATTCCATTTGAACTGTCCTCAGTGTTGTGGGTATTCCTTTGTTTCTAAATAAGTTAGTTAGTTTCAGGTCCCGTGTAACTTATTGTAAATCTTCTTTTTGTCTTGCGTGTTTATGTGTGTTTTCTGCTTCTTTCCTTAAGTAGTTGGTCTGTAGTGGTTTGTTTGTAACCATCATAGAAAGCGATTGTGAATATAGTCAGTAGTTCTTTATCATAGTTGTAGCACGTATCGTGGTGTCGCTAGTTATTGGTTTACAGTCTATTCTTTAGGTCAGTCTGTCGTCCGTTCTTGTAATTGTGATTTCGAGGTAGTTTATTAATTATTTAGGACAAGGTTATAAACTATACCTTAGAGATAAGTATATACCTGTCATTGGGGCTTATATATTAATAGAGGAGCCTATCACCACCGTCTGTTCAGTCACCAAATAACATATATCGGACTGTATATATTAGACGGTTACCTTTTGTTCGAAATAGTTGCCCACATACACCCGATGAGTTTCTATACTCCATCAGGATCGCTACTAATAACGAGATTTTTCCCAAGAAGGAATCCCATACCATATACTAGGAATCTTTTGAACAAAGATCATGTGAAAAATTTAAAATTAAAACACGATGCCTCACAAAACTAGATTTGTTGCGTGCGGAGGCTGAACCAGGGGTAAAAATCCTCATACACTAAATAAAATGCCGGGTCTGGTTGTAGTAGTGTATGCAATAGTGTATTTGCCAATATTAATTGTGACTACTGAATTAGCACCACAATAATATGGTCATAGCATAAATGAAATGTATATAAATTATTTGCAATTTTAATAAAAAAGGGAGCAAGAAAAATGTTGATGTTTAATGAAATGAAAAGTACAGAATTTTTAGGTTTACAATGAAAATGGTTTATTGGCATTAGTTTAACAAATAGAAAAAATATTG
>KZ807939.1:195196-207478 GCA_000696205.2 Oncopeltus fasciatus
ATATATATACAATAAAAAATAAATAAATACAATTGAAATATAATGGTTGTGTGAACAATAATGTGTTTCCAATACGGAAATAATGTATATATACATTCATATCTAGGTCTATGTGTAAGTATATATAATGAGTTTTTAATTTATATATTTCTTAATATTTTCAAAAATTAAATACAGATCATTTTTTAATGTATGTTATGTCAAACATTTAATGTGTAAAATTAAATGAATGCAGTTAGCTTATAAATTATAAATTATGATTTATAAATGGACTACATAAGCTTGTTCTTTGGAAGATGATTCGACTTTGGACATTTCAACACCGATGATCAGTGTCAAGAACATAATTTTGATAGTTGAAGAAATGTGTTTATAAATAATGTTAAATAAAGACAGTCCATCTATCAATCCATCTTGAGTCCATTTTCAACTACTGAGAGTTAATATATCGGATATTATTTAAATAACTTTTCTCAGGGAATAGAATATGGAACCGATTAGTCTAACTCCAGGCGACTTACAGACAAGAGCGTGGCACCTCAAAAAAAAAAAAAAAAAAAAAAAAAAAAAAAAAAAAAAAAAAAAAAAAAAAAAAAAANCTGGGAGAAAAATTTATAAACCTTTAAATTAAAACTCTTTACTTCATTCTTATAATTCAGGAAAGATTTTCTACTTTTTATTTTATTTTAACTCACTTTAATATCAGGTTTTATAGAAGTGCATTAAAAGTTATCTATTTTTTTTTTAAACGAGATTATGATCAAATATAAGCCCAAGTTGCCACCTTTCATTTGAAAAAGAAAAAAAAATCAATGTTTTTTAAACAACTAATGAGAGGGAATAGAATAAAAAATCTACCTGTCCCAGCCAGAACACTTCTATTCTATTCCCTCTCATTAATTGTTTAAAATTTACCACAAGTAAATTAATATTTATAAGTTTTTTTTTTTTAGTGTTAGCCTCTCTTTCAATAGCTCAGGGTCATGGAAGATGAGGCTATCTAAAGGTTGTCACCACATTCTAAATATCCATGGATCAGGAGACAAGCTTTAATTTATAAATAAAAGATTGCCCTGGGCGGGATTTGAACCCGCAGCGTCTGGATTGCGAGATCCCCACAGATCTTCTAAGCTAACCGGGCGCCCCTTGCATAATTTCGCAAGCTGCCTCACGAAATCGTTAATGGCTGAAATGAAGAAAGGGGGATTCAATGGTTCAAAAGAAGAGGAATTAATAAAATACCTGATTTATTATTTTTGTTATAAATTATGTTGCAATACTCTCAATTGTATTAGTCCTTAGTCTCACTCAGGACCAAAACAGCCCATTTTTATACTAGTTATAAACGATATTTATTCATACATTACCTGTCGTCGCTCTTTTAGGAACGGCGTACATGCCACTCAATCCCCTACATGTCTGCGGTATATTTATAAATTTGCTCGCAAATTTCACGCATTTCAGCTTTAATAGCTTTAATTTTTTTAAATATAGATTTGAGCCTGAACTATTCTAAATCTGGAATTTTAGGAAATGAAAGGTCTAAAGCGCGATGACAGACCTATCCTGGGTTGACGGAAGAGAAAGGATTTTTGCCGAAACCTTCAGGAAATTCAGTTAATTAAAGTGATTCTAAATGACCAGTCAACCAGACCTGGGTAATCTCGTTCGAGGCTTAGGGCTGACACGGCCGCCTTCCTCTTCACACTCGGGGGGTATTAAAGGTCTGAGTGAACACACCCAAGTAAAGACACAGCTCAGAACAAGCGTCTCAACAACACCATAATAATCCTAACTTTATATGCCCATTCTATATTTAGAAGTATTATTAAGTATTTACTTGTAAAATACACAAATACGTTTTAGTTTCCAAAGAATAAAATAATGGGACGAACAGTTTACTCAACCCATGAAAATCTTTTTTGCTTTTTCAAGAACTCGTAACAATAATAAGAAAACGTATAATATAAGAAAAAATTGTTCGTTCACTGGACACAAGAAACTTCAGCATACTGAAACTGGAATGCGATTATCTAAAATCATGTAATTTTCAAGAAATTATAAAAAAAAAAAAATATTTTNTTTTTCTTTAGAATAAGTATTATTTATTAGAGTTGAGACAAGAAAGGGTGGGACAAAATGTTATTATTTTTAAATGGGGAATTTTTAATGTAAATATTTTTATTTTTTCCAACATTCAATAAAACGATGATTTATTACAATTCTCCAATTTATTACAATGCTCCTATATTTTACAGAATTTCACTCGAAATTTAAGCAATTAATTTCCTGCAGTTTTTTTAATTAGAGACATCGTTTTCTATTTTGTCTCAAAGTGCTGATTCAAGAAAGATTTAATTTAATTTATAAACATTTGTTAAATACATTTTATATATTATTTATTTAATGTGGTTGAACGGACTTTATACTTAAAGAGTTGGTTTAGTCAATCAGTAACACTTAAGCCAAATTTATATGTGGTTTTTTGTTTTTTTTAAAGTCAACGTCGATGAAGATGTGTGTTCATTTTATTGGCGTTATATTGGGCTTAAATTTCATTATTAACATTTTTGTTATTAAATTTTTGATCCCCTCTTTTGAAATAACATTTACACAAGAAAAATAAAAGTCCATGGCACTGGAGCTGCGTAATCTTAGTAGCTTTCCCGTTGTTAAAGCAATTATCCATGCAAACCAGCGCTATCTATGCTTGCAAGCATTTACAATGAGTTTATTAGTTATGCCGCTAGATCGCGCTTAAAAAGGGATATAAGCTGAAGTAAATGTTAAATTGAATGTGCAAGTCGGAGAGAGCAGTAAGTGTAAAATGTATGATCACTAAGCATTTTTCTAGACCCGGGAAGGAAGAATGAGAAGTGCGCTCAGCCATCATAGATACATTAGTAAATATCTCCCTTAATAAAATTTATATATACATGGGAAAATTCATGTTTATAAAATTTTACGTAAGTCAAATAAAAACGAAGATATTACAAATAAAATATGTATAAAACCTCTATTTCCCTAACCCTATTACAACCAACAAATTATATCTTTCAAGGGTTTGCAAAGCAGAGCCTATATTTTATAGAGCCTATACTATATTTTGAAGAGCCTATACTGAACTTGGTTTCTATATTTTAAAAATATATTAAAATTCTTACTTACTTATTTAATATAGATAAGTAAGTATGCATTCTTACTTATTTTAGTAAGAAGTAAGGACTCGCCCTAAGCTCAAAATGACACTCCTAAATTGTTTTCCTAATTGGCTGTTTAAAAAAAAAAAAAATTGTTTTAAAATTACTTTACGCGTCTACTTTTATAAACATTTTTTACCTAATGCTAATACAAACAATTATGTTAAGATTTTAATTAATGGTCTCCCTTTATAGAACCCTTCCCCTCGACTGACTCACCAGGCAGTTTAGAAAAATAACTTTAAATGCTGAATTTGGTTGATCTCTTTAAGATAGATTAGCGATACATGAATCTGATGCGTTCCTTAGTTGGTTTTATGAATATGAGCTCTTCCCGGGTCACGGCCCCTGAGTATGTACGTCTCTATTTAGAGTTCGCAAGTACATACTTATATATTACCGTCCTGCAATTCCTTCTCTTTCACAGATGGATTATTACACTCCAACCCCTCTACTCTCTCCTTGGTTTTTCAATTAAATCACCTGGTGTGTTAGGTACTTATTTATAATTATAGTTTATGTTTATTGTGGCATTTAGCCTCTATACTTCATTTGAATCTTCAAATTATTTTTTGCTATACTCGTATGTAGTTAATACCATGAAGTATATTGAATCCTTACTTCATTTATATACTTATTTTTTATTCCAATATTTTATAGCCTTATTGTTGTATCAACTTTCAACGTAAGCGAAAACTTTGGAATCAATAAACATAATAATACCATTTTAATTTTTTTATTTGAGCATATTTATTATACATCTTGGCCGAAGCTCTGACCATCTTTGTACGTTACCCCTGCCGGGCCACTAATATTCACCATTAATCTCATCCTGATCTGGCAAGTTCCTCTGATTTATGTCCAATCTTCATTCCAATTTCACTTTATTAGTGGAAACGAAAGTTATACTAATGAAAGCCAATTAGAATGGTTTCAGGTGAGAAACCGAAAGGTTTTGATTTCTACGTCACTGATTTACTGATGCCCATCAAGATGAGATGTATTGATTTGGCTGTGTTTGAACGACAATAGCAAGCTTGAAGGAAGACTCGCCTGGCCTATGGAACCAGGGTAAGATGTACCAAATGTCGGACAGTGACAAATCGGTGGACACTTGAGCGCACCTTTAAGTCCCAGATAAAGTCCGAGATGAATGCTGTACTTATGGACGGTAAGTCGCTCTATGTATTTAAAATATATTTTATGGGAAGATGAAGAGGAAGAAAGATATGTGGATGTGAGGTCTAAACAATAATTTCTGAAATTATATTATGCAAATAAATGTTTAACATGATTTAATAGCATTGATGCACTCACTCTCACTTTTTCATTCTATTAACATGGTTAGGGATTGGTTGGAAATGGAGTATTATAAGTGAGAAATTAATCAGGTTTTGGCCAAAATGAGAAAAACACAAAATACTTCAAAATTATTGAGTAATTATTTTATCATTGCCAGTCTGCAATGTGACCAGAAACCTCCCTCGGAGATCTCTTCGTACATCATTATTACCCCATGATGACTTACAAGATAAGGCGAGACGTTGGCAATCATAAAATAAAAATAAAAATTACCCAATTATTTTGGAGAATATTATTTTTTTCATCCTGGACGAAATGCTGATTAATTTCTCTCATGGCATTCTATTAAAATTTTTTGTTATAACAAAATTCTAATAATGTAGAAGAATAGCTTAGGGGATCCGTTCGGGTCTCGCAATCCTGACGCTGCGGGTTCAAATCCAAGGCAATCTTTTATTTTAAAATCACAGCATGTCCTGAGCCGTGAGTGATTAGAATGGGGTGGCAACCTGTAGATAGTCCCTCCCTCCATGACCAAAGTGGTTAAAAGGAGGCTAACACTATATGTATATATAAAAGCTTGTGGTACTTGTCAACTTGAAAATATAAGTGCTGACTTATTACACTCATAAGTGTGTTCTATATATTACACTCCATAAAATTTAGAACTTTTTTTATTTTTTTATTATAAATTAAATCCTGCACAGCGTGCATCTTGCAATTTGCTCTCAAAGTATATAATAAATATGTACTAATATAATAATAATGTACTCTCCATAACTATGAATGCACATTCCATACATCTTTATCATTTACTCCAGTCCGTAAATACCTCATATCATAAATATTACTCCCTCTAAGTTAGCAACGTCTAATCCTCCACAAAGTATATTTCCAGGGTGCTTCCACTCTTTGAACTCAATGAATTTTATTCTTCTTCGTAATTTTTTAAGTACATCAAACGGAGATTACAGTGCAAAATCAGTTTGAAAATCAGTTCAAAGTTTGCTAGGAGAATGGCATTCTCGTAGAATGTTTAGGCTTCTTTACTAATTTCAATGGTCACCAACCTTTGTACTCGATATAAGTTCTTTTTTTCTCCACATCTTTCATTCAAATAGATACTGATTTATCACTTCAGTTCAATCGCACAATGATAAATCAGTTGAAGTACTTCGCTTTCAATTCCCCAATGCACTTTAAATGACCTTGCAAAGATATTATAAGTTGAAGATATTCATCTTAATAAAATCGATAAGAGCATTCAAAATTTACCTGTAACAAACAGAGCCATTTTTGTTTGTTTGTAAGAGTGTCTAGCTCCTTAATTAAGTACTTAAAGTAAGTAAAGTTAAGATAAAGCGTAATTGAATCTAATTCTGTTATCCTGATTCGCTATTATGTTTCTCCACCAATATAATTTTGTTAGTACACTTACTTAGTTTTTGAAGCATCTAGTGAGAAAATTAACTTTCTGTTCCATTTAAAGAAATTAAACTGAAATAAGTCAGGGTTTCGGCCAGAATGAGAAAAATAAAGTACTCCAAAATTTTCGGGTAATTACTTTATTATTGCCAAAGTTTCGACTTAACTTGTAAGTCATCATCAGGGCGATAGTGATGTCTAGAAAGATCTCCAAGGGAGGTTTATTCTCACATCTCAGAGTCAAGAGTTAAACTGATTCAATTTAATCAGATAAAAAAATTCAATTGATTAAGATTTTGATCGTTGTACTAGACTTAATAGAGCTGTACTGGGAGTGTAAAGCCTTTAACTAATATTAGTATTTTCATCGTAGCAGAGAATTGTTACAAGATCAGAAACTTTTCCAGCAAACTACAAGGTAAAAGTAAAAGACCCATTGGTCGGAGTTTTCCTTGAAAGGGGTTTACTGGGTGTGTGTGTGTGTGTGTGTATGTGTTTTGGTATTTGTCATGTATGTTTTGTGTTTGTTCAGGAAAGTCAGTATCAAAGCTTCATTTGCCGTTGTATGCGTTCGCTACCATAAACAAAATTATTAATAATTACCATTAAGCCACTTAAGGGGGAATGGGGTTAGCAGGTGCCAAATTAGAAAATCGTCGATAGCTTCGTTATTGCTATAGTTGGAGAAAAAAAAATATAATAACGACATATATAGGAACATAATAGATGTGAAATTTAATTTATAATGTGATTAATTTATTATCTGAAATAATTTAGTTATATTCTATAACCTTTTCATATGAATGCAAAATAAGAAAAATGGGAATATAACTTCGAGAGTTGTCCTTCCCCCATGTTTTAAAAACATGAAACATGAAAGCCAAATTCTGTAATTAGGCTAGTTTAATCAGCATTTAGTTAAAGTCGTGTACCGCAATAAACTATACTTATCCTTATAAAAAAAAATTTCATTGTGTTTAAAAAATATTTTTAATGTTTTTTATCTGACATTTATCAAGAAATATTGTTATTGACTTACATAAAATAAAGGAAAATTAAATTATAACCATACCATTACAATAAATAATTAAATTATGACGAATAAAAAAAGTAAAATTAATAAGAAAAGCCTAGGGAACTCAACAATCTTCAATTAAAAGTTTATAAACTTCATAAACAAAAAAGTTGTCAGAAGATAATTTCAGTCTTGNTTTTTTTCAATTCTTATTGGGAAGTGTTGGCAATGATAAGATCACGCGGCCATTTCCTATTCAGGCGGCGTGGTGGGTTATTAGGATGGGTAATATTAGATAGAGTTTGGGCTAAAGGATTGGGATGCATGGAAAGGTCAGAGAGGAATTTATTAAAACGGGTTGTGATATTTTCTTTTACAAACGGGATTTCAGGGTCATTGTGGAGAAAGCAATTGGTAACGTAATAGGGTGCATCAACTATGATTCTTAGGATTTTGGAATGGAAGGACTGTATTATTTGGATGTTGGATGGTTTAGCTGTTCCCAACAGTTCGACTCCATAAGTCCAAATAGGTCTCAGCAGTGTCTTGTAAAGAGTTAGTTTGTTAGTCACAGTTAAAGTTGATTTGCGGTTTATCAGCTTGTAAAGTTGTCCAAATCTCCTATTTAGTTCCTGTCTTTTGATTATTGTGTGTGTGTTCCATGTTAGTCGGGAGTCAAAAAAAAAGCCCAGATATCTGACGCAGTCGGAAGTAGGGATGGGAATATCATTAAAGTAAATTCTGCCAGGCTGTTTCTTACTTAGTGTGAACGTAACATGACAGCATTTGCTTTCGTTGACCTTAATGCGCCAGAGCTGGCAACGTCGCTGTATGTCCATGAGATGTCGTTGGAGATTTCTCCTGGCAGTATGTGAGTCAACATCGGAAAAAAGGTCATCATCATGAGAGAAGGGCTTAGTTATCAGCAAAGGCTGTAAGATGTGTGTTAGGATGAGAGGGGATATCGGCTGTAAACGATGGGCCCGAGCACACTACTTTGTGGAACTCCCGGCCCCACTTGGTAATATTCGGAGTAATCTAATCCTTGTCGGACCCTAATGAATCGATCGGTTAGGTAAGAGCGAAGGATAAGGTAAAGGGTGCTTGGGAGGATGGATTTTAATTTAAACAGTCCGCCATGTCAGACCAATGTCAAATGCTTGCGACACATCGAGGAAGGCACCAATGCAGTACTGAATTTATGATTCAATACCTTTAAAAAGAGGGGAAGCAAGCTTATTGGGCGATATAAAGAAGGATTACTTGAGGGTTTGACAGGCTTTGGGAATAGGATTACGGTGGATAACTTCCACAGAAGAGGAAAGTGTGTGGTTCGGAGAATGGTGTTGTAGAGGTAGGTGAGGAAAGTTACTGCTTTATTGGGATAGTGGTTTAGAATTTGGGCTGTAATAAGATCTTAACCGGGAGACTTGCGTTTAGGCAGCGGAAAGGATATATTTGACCTCAGAAGGAGTGAAGGCTTTAGGAGGTGGAGGCAGAGGAAGAGGGGAATCAAGGAATTCTTCCACCTCAGTGCTCTTAAATGGTTTTCTGGGTCAGGGTGAGGAGTGAATGTTTGCTGAAGATGACGGCCGAAGACCTGTCTGATGTCTGCATCGGACGCTTCCAAGGTGCCATCATCGCGGCGGAGAGGAGGGGAGTGGTATTTGAGGATTTTTCTGGTGGATGTCCAGAGGGATTTGTCTTCCGTTTTGAGTGAGGAGAGATGATTGTTAAATTCCTTGTTGTGAAAGGATCTGAGTTCCCCTGTCACTAAACGGCTCAGTTTGTTATATGCTTGGTGGTCGATTGGGTGTCGTGTTCTCTGCCATGTGGTTCTGGCTCGTCTTTTAGATAGTATAAGAGTCTGTTTATGGGTGGGAAGAGGTTTGTTGTTTAAAGAATTGGGATTTAGAGGTATTTTGGAGGTAGGTTTGGATGCTATCCAGCACGACTGTTGAATAGCAGAGGTGAAGGATTGTACAGCATCGTCAAGGTCTTGCGGGGATTTTAAGGAAATTCTGAGGTTGAATTTGAACCTATCCCAATCAACTTGGCCGTTAACCAGTGACGGAGGAGTCGGTTTTGGGATGGGTTGTAGTGACATGGTGAGGAGTACGGGACAGTGGTCAGAAGAAAGGTCATTAAGTGTGCTGGTAAGGGATTGCAGGGGATGTAGGCTTTTGCAGACAAAAAAAAGGCAGTGAGATTTGGTACTCGATGGCCATCTGCAGGCCAGTAAGTGGGGGTATTCGGAGAGAGGGTTGTGAGAAGTCTGGAGGAAAGGGAAGTGTTCAGTGTACGATCACGGGAGCCCCCATTGTAGATGTTTCGCATTGTAGTCGCCGCCAGCGAGAAAATGGGAGCCCAGTGAATCAAAAAATTGATTGAACTAAGCAGAAGTTATAGGTTTTTTTAGGGGACAGTACACTGCCGCAAGAGTGATAGGAAAGGTGAATGTTGAGAGTGACACAGTGTTGGATTGGAGATAGTCTGAAGGATCAGAAGGAATCAGATGATGGGAGAGGGAGCTGCGAATCAGAATGGCTGTCCCATCATGGGCTTTCCCGTCTGGGTCGGTCCTGTAAGTTCTGTACTCTGGTATATTGATGTATTTTCGTGACGTAAGTCGTGTTTCTGATATAAGTGTGACGTCAACATTTCTATTATTGAGAAGTAATGTCAATTCGTCTTTGTTGGTATGTACTCCGTTGGCATTCCATAGGAGAACTGTGAGGAATTTGATGGTTTGGGAATGGTTGAGATACAGGAAAGCGGGCAATTAGGGCTTTAATGAGATTAATGAGGGGATTGAACATGGACTCCATCATGGATTGGGTTCTGGCAAAAAAGGTTTCCATGATAGAGTAGATGTCGGAGGAAGTAAGAGGTGGAGAGGTTTGGAAATCGGACGCGTGACGTTCATGGGGTGCTGGCTGCTGCTGAGGGGGTTGCCTCTGCGGCAGTGGAGGGGTTCTGTCTTTCATCTGGACCTGTCTGGCGGCACGGGAGTAAGAGAGATTCTCCTGGACGCACCTTACTGAAGCACTTGTGCGGGGCTGGTGCTGGACTGGCGGTCCTTACTGGGGCTGGGTCGGACGTCCTTGCTGACGTTGATTTGAGGGCTCAATCTGGGCGAGTGACCTCGCTGTCGTTGAGCCGAGGGTCCACGCTGGCCTTGGGCCCTGAGAACTCGCAGGCGTTGGGCTGAAGCCTCGCGCAGCGTGCCTTTCCTCAGCTGCTGATATGCATCGCAGCCTTTATAATTAGCAGGGTGACTCCTGGAGCAGAGAGCACAGGTGGCTGGAGTGTCCTTGGTCTTCTGGCACGCTCGGCTGTCATGATTTTTCACGCATTTGACACAGCGAGGGAGGTGGTTACAGTTGCTCTTTGAGGGACCATACTGTTGGCATCCGTGGCATTGAATTATGTCACGGCGAGGGTGAGGCTTTTCTTCCACTACTTTTGTATGGTATAGGTCTGTGAGGTCATAAATGGAGTTAACATTTGTTGTTATCTCCAGATCTACAAAAAATAGCGGGAGTAGCACTTTATAGGGGATGAAATACTGTTAAACTACGCTCGGTGATAGTGATATTAAATTAAAGCTGAGCGCTTTCGAGACTCAATGTTTCATCCTCAGAGCACAGGAACTTTCAGGCAAGTCTAGTAATGGACTGAATTAGAATGTGAGTCCATTACTAGACTCCCGTCTAAAAGATTCTCGGGCTCTGAGGACGAGACATTGAGTCTCGTAAGCGTTCAGCTTTAATAAATAAATATCATTATCACCTAGCGAAATGCAACAATTTTTTATCCCTTATAAAATTAATTTCTGGTTCAATGAAATAGAGTAAAAGTAGAATATGATAAAAGGCAATGAGATTGTAATCTTATGGTTAACAGGTAGAGGGTGAACATCACCGAGAATTTACCAAAGAGCTGGCATATAAAAATAGCGGCTAAATAAGGACGTAAATAAGTAAGTAAGCGAATTCCACTTGCAAAATAAGTAATGAAGAAAGAAATATCTCGGCTAATTTTTTTTTTGCCTTTCGTAATACGTAATGTTAAACCATTCGGGACGGTAAATATAAGTCATTCCGTAATTTGACTCAGTAGGCCTAGCGAATTACAATTAATAAAGCAAAGAATTGATGGATACATTTTTCCACAAGCTAGATTAAACAAAGCTGGTTTCGTTATCTTTCGATACCAACAAAACTGAATAATTTAGAATCATATTTATTTTGTCAAAAGATTATAATTAGGCACAACAGATTCAGTTAAATATTAAATAAAAAATATCATTAAAAGCATAATGAATAGTGTAGCAAACTTCTGCGTTGCTTTATATCTGCAAGAAATGTTTACTTATTACTTATAAGATTCTTAAAAGAGATCCATATTACTGGCGGGATGTAACATTGAGAATGTGGAAAAAAAGAAAAGAAAGCATAACAAACCTCGTTTGTTATAAGAATAGGTGCTCTTGCCTGTTGATGATGATTGTTACAAGTTGAATCTCCTGTCTTTAATGTATGGTAGGACGAGGATACCGATAACGCACGGTTGAGGGCTAGCCACCGCCTTCATGGTGTGAGGTCTGAAAAGCATCAGCTCGGGCTGATGTAAAAAAAAAGATATTAAATTTAATGAATTTCCAGGATTTGTTTGGCAGACGGAAAGGGGGCTACTTGAGACTAATGTCTTACATTACTTAACTTATTTACTTTCGGTTGCAGAAGAAATGTAAAGAAGCGGTAAACGACTGTAAAATGTTGAAACTCAATTCACAAGAGTAGAGCGTTAACAGTTGACTCTTTCGATAGGTATACGGCTGGTGGATATTACGTAACTTCCCTGCATACTGATTCCACTCCATTAACAAACGAGATAAAAATTTCAATTATTTTTCCTACGATTTTTTCAATTCTCCTTTCCCCCTCTCCTCTAATCTAATTTAAATCCAATTCAAGTATTGTCACAACTTTTCAGGCCTTGTTTTCAAAACTTCAGCGTTTCAGTGTATAGCAATTATAACAATACATTAAAACCTTGTTGTTCAGATTAAAAAAAAACAACAAATAAAACCTTATAATGAAAAGTAATAGTATTGCCAACTCAACTTTAAATAGAATTAATTCTTGAAAACGTGAAAAAACGGGATCAATTCAAGTCTCATTCAGCTGAAGGCCCAAATTTAATTCAAAGGTCCAAACTTATTTAATAATACACGAATAGTGGTCATAGGTTTTGAAGTATTTACTTACTTTGGCTATGTTTTTTTTTTTTTTTTTTTTTTTTTTTTTTTTTTTTTTTTTTTTTTTTTTTTTTTTT
>KZ807939.1:218450-231611 GCA_000696205.2 Oncopeltus fasciatus
AAAAAAAATTAATAGTTAAAATTAAAAGTTTAAGCCATCTAATACTTTTAAAATTTAAAATAATATTTATATCTAATATAACAGGGATAAATTTAGAACAGTTATAGTTCCCTAATTATAGATTTGATGAAGGTTGACCAATTGAAAAGTACCCATTCGGTCTTATTTTTCAATGCATGAAGTGGGCCATAAGTAACTGTTCGTCAAATTCATTTTTCGGCTTATTATTAATACTTTATTACCATTTTTTAATTTTATTAGAATTAACATATACATTTAATACTTCAAATTTCAAAATTGGGGTTGTCATTTATGATTTCTTGGCTCTAGAGGCTAAAAATAAGTCTGTGAAATAAAAAAGTTTATAAAATAAATAAGCCTATAAAAATAAATCAATAAAATAATGATTGATGAACATATGTTACTATAGAGATGAACAAATGCTACTATTATTTTTTATCTTTCGATAATAACTTTTTGAGTTTAACTCTCTTTTTGTGATAGTCGTAATAATTTTATTGTCTTGGTTTTGGAAATCATATCCACAGCCTGCTAGTTTATTTTCTGTTTTACCTGGTTTAATACCAGTACATGTATTTAGGTGTCTAATGATTATCATCATATTTAGAATTTTATTTTTTTATTATTTCCATTTAGAATTTAAATATTGAATTTAATTGTATTTATTTAATTTTCTTTACTTTTTTACTGTGGGCCAGAGCGAAGTAACTAATTTGTGGATCAGGGTTACCAAACTTTCCTTATGCCCATGGCACTGGACTAGTCATTATTCTCGAGGCGGGAGTAGAACCTGCATCCTTTTTGTATTAAAAATTTAGATTAAGCTTTAGTAAACTTATTTATAGTTATTTCGATGCCTTAAGCACAAAAAATTTATTATGAAACTAATCTAAATAAGAATTTAAAGAATATTCTTCCATAAGTGAACTTCATAAATTGCTCATGACAAAATAAAACAAATTTAATTAGCTAGTTTTAATTTATTCAAAATATATACCCAAATAGTATATTTTATTTTAATTTGACAACCCTTTTAGCTCACAAATTTTCCAATTTCCTGTTTTAGTGATTGACTGCTCTTAAAACTATAACAATATTACTTTGTTACATAAGGCCCATTATATTAACATTTGTTATGTATAAAATATTATTAGTTACAAATCTCTCTCACTTTTTCTTATGTCTATTTACAATTTATTTAATTTATAATTAATTACGACATTTCCAAATTTACTAAATATATCCTTAATTATACATATCAAAACATAAACACAATATGTACACTATAGAATCTATATAATTGGGCTATAATTTCAACAGCAGTAAAAACTATAGTTACTCCAATTTTTAATGATTGAAGTATCCAAATTATTGTTAATAATATTTATACATTACAAATACACATATACACTTATGCATGTGAATATATCTTTGAGACTGTGGCTTACTTTTAAACTAAATGTACAACTCTAAAATTTTAAAAATAGTAAACAACAATGGCAAGAACTAGGCATCAACCACTGTTGTTTATTGTACCCAAAGAAAGGTGGAATAGACAAAATCTCCATTATTCACCTTGTATATGAATCTCATATGGGAAAACGAAAGAGAAAAATAGTTTTGAGGCTAAAGCCTCAAATAAAATAAAATAAGCCTCGTTTTTGAAATAATTAAAACTCTCTTTTATTTTAACGCGATAATGTAAAAAATGATTTAACAAAATAAACCTTTATTACCGAATTTCCAAGAGGATTTTCCATTGTTTCAACTTCGGACAGAATGCCAAAAAAAAAGGGAGGAGGGAGTCTTAACAATTATATTTTACATTCTTTAAGCTTCGGCTTTCTGAAACATTAGTTTTAATAATAATTACTGTTTAATTTTGCTTTCTATCCTAATTTAAAAACCGATTCTTGAAGGAAATTTGCTAAGGCCGTGCACATTTCTCTCTTTACAGCAGAAGGAGATGAGCCTTTCTCTTACCCTTCAGTCTCATCCCCCACTGGCATTTTAAGTTTATAATTGTTTCTACCCTCTCTTCCCTTCGTAAAAGTAAAACACTTTTCAAATCTCCTTGAATACTCAAAGGCAACAAATTAAACGGAAAAGGTTATTTTATAACAAACAAGAATTGGTTAGGAACTGCTTATTGTTGGACGAGTCTTCCCAAGCCTCTGCCTCTCCTTGGAATGTCATGAGCTCCCCCTACTTCCTAACTCAAGCTGTTTTCCCTTGGGGTTATTCACGGGTGAATAATATGCTTTCTTAATTATCTTATCTATTACTTTATTGTGTATCATTTTCCAATAGTAGTACAAAAATATTTAAAAATATAAGAAATGAACCTATAAATAGCATTCATCATACGTAATTATGAGTTACAAAAACATTTATTAAAGTATGCAAGGGTGTGCCAAAGTCGCCCGGGGATCCGTAGAAGACCCAACCAGCTCCCGGGTTCAGGCCCCACCCTAGGGTGGGCACACACACACACACACACACACACACACACACACACACATATATATATATATCTAGTGTTCACAATTTCACAATAAAATAATAAAACCAAATTTGGTATTTACAAAAAGAAGACAAGCCACTGGATGAGTTCGTTAATAGATAAAATAGGGCGAGATAGAGGGGGGGGGGGGGNGGAGAGTAGCAAAGTGCATACTTACTAAAATTCGCTAATAAAACTTGTAAAATAAACAAGTCCGTCACACAGAAGCTTTATAAACCAAGCATATTTTCCATGTTTTACTGAAGAGGGGAGTATATCACAAAGTAAAGGAGCAAAAAGGACAGTAAAGGAAAAAATTGATTCCACTTAGGCGTCGTCTACATTGAATAGTAGGGGTGTTATTGGGAGGAAGAGCACCCCTCCTACTTTATTCTTAAATATTATTCTTATTAAACAATTGATGAGAGGGAATAGAATAAAAAAATCTATCTGTCCCAGCCAGGACTCGCACCTGGAACTCTTGCTTTCCGGGCCGGTATGATTCCATTACACACATTTTTTAAAATTCTATTCCCTCTCATTAATTGTTTAAAATTTACGTGGGATAATAAACCACAACTAAATTAATATTTATAAATAAAAATTAAAAAAGTAAATAACGAGAGTCGATAAATAGCTAGACAATGTCAGCTCCTTCGAGCATAAGACAATGTATTCGTCTTTCTCGTGGTTTAGGCTCTCGACACTAGCGCAGGGAATTTAATAAGTTATCTATAGCTATCTAGCTCGTCCCGGTGGTGTATCGGAAGCATACCGGTCCGGAAAGCAGGAGATCTAGGTTCGAGTCCTGGCTGGGACAGATAGATTTTTTTATTCTATTTCCTCTCATTAATTGTTTATCATCTATTAAGGATGATATTTTTGAAAGTAACTTAAAGATTTTGGGAGGCCCCTTTACTTCAACTTTAGTACTAGGCTTTTTATTGCAAACTTTTCAGTAAATTCATTATTGATTGCATTTTGTTATGGCGAGAGAGGTTTTGAAAAATACTAAAATTTATGTTTTTTTATTATACAGACATTGTTATTTGAGTTAGAAATAAGTTTAAAGAATATAAATAGGGGTCTATTTTATTTTTCTTACATTTTTGTTACAAAATATACGTTTACGTAAAATTATTATTTTGTGAAACTACAAATGTTGAGAGCTTCCCCCATTCTTTTCTCCAAGATAACAGTAGGTCTAGAGCCTGCCCGATAGAGATATTACTTTTCATGTTCATTGCTTTTTCTCTGTCTAGCTTTAGTAATTAAATTAGTCATTTACTCTTATCTATATCCATATTTAACGTGACATGTGAAACCTTAGTTAACGGCGAAACATGCACAGACTTATTTTTTTTTATCTCATCTCCACCATCACTTCGGATTATCTACAACACAATGCCTGAGAATCTGTCTGAAAGAGAAGAGGAGACAGCACCTCCACTCCCTTCGGCTATCAGACAGATCATCAAGTGATGAAGGCGTTGTTTTTTGGATACTCTGAAGTGATGATAGAGATAATATAGAATAAATAAGTTTGTTAATGTAGAAAAGGAGGGAAAAAACAACATATTTCTTGTATCTCCATCAGCTACAAAAGCGGCAACAGAGTTCGTGTATCTAAGAACAAATCAATTTTTTATTTTAAAATGCAAGTCCAAATACCTCTATTTATTTCGATCCAATTAGCATCCGTGATAGTTTAATATAAATAAATAAATTAAAGCAATTTGTTTCTAATATGCACCAATGTTTGGTAGCAAAATAAAAATTGACACGTGCTGAACTCTGTATGTGGGAGACAACCAGATTCTTATTAGAAAATGAGAATGCCAATCGCGACTTCAAAGGATCATGAATAAAACACAATAATTAACGCGTTTGATGTAAATTATAATAAAATTCAGTCTTAAATTAAAATAAAATTAGCAATAAGTGACAAGCGCCTAATGGAGCTAAGTTGAAGGCGAGCTCCTTCGACTCCTGTCGAAACGCCTGCCCTCTGACGGGGAACACTGAAGGTATTCAGGCCGGCTGGCCTATTCCTTCAACCCTAATCTCGGCAAGCAGTCGGGCCCTTTGAAGTACATTAGCGTCCTCTTTCTTAATACTTCGCCCTATTCATCCGGACAACTTCAAGCTCATAATTATCCGGCATAAAATCTCATGGTCACAGGAAATAAGTCCCTAATGAAGAATGGAGCTTCCCCTGGCTCCTAGCCGTTCCAGAAAGCTTTGACATTTCTCAAGAGAATACACCTTGCTAAAGCTCCGACATACTATACTAACCCGTTGACTCTATTATTCAAAAATTTATTAGTGTTGATCAGAGGAGAATCTTGCTTGTCCGCCAGAACCAAAAAGTCTTTAGCAAAAGCATTATCTCTATAGGTATCCTCAATCACGTATTAGCTTGAGTATATCATTTTAAAATTTAATACTGGCAATCTCTATAACCGTTTCTCGTAAAATTTAATAAGAAAGCTTTCCTATTTCTTAGGGGCGTCCTTATTACACTTTAATATTTAAGATGGATAAAATATATTTAAAACAAATTAAATAAATTGTCTTTCTCAAGGTTAATCTCCCTAAATCCAATAAGAAAAGTTTGATTAAAAAAAAAAAAAACCCCCAAAAAACCCCCCAAAAAACATCCNACACACACACACACACACACACACACACACACACACACACACACACACACACACACACACACACACACACACACACACACACACACACACACACACACACACACACACACACACACACACACACACACACACACACACACACACACACACACACACACACACACACACACACACACACACACACACACACACACACACACACACACACACACACACACACACACACACACACACACACACACACACACACACACACACACACACACACACACACACACACACACACACACGCACACACGCACGCACACACGCACACACACACGCACACACACACGCACACACACACACACACACACACTCACACACATACACACACACACTCACACACACACACTCACACACACACACTCACACACACACACACACACACACTCACACACACGCGCGCGCACACACTCACACACACGCGCGCGCACGCACACACGCACGCACGCACGCACACATTGATAAATGGTTGGAAATTGTACGCTTAAATTTAGTCTTCAAGATACTTCTTTAAGAGTCTCTAGACTCTTAAAGAAGGTTTAGAAGTAACCGATAATCAAGAGATTTATTGGCCTGCGGCCTTAAATTTGATTATAGTAACGAAAACAATTAAGTAGAAATTAAAAAAAAAAATACCTAAGTAAGTACGGTTTATTTAAACTATTAATTGTTACTTGTCGCTCTATCCTAAAAAAAATTTATTTAAACGAAATGAAATCCAGCATGTACCATTAAAGTAATGAGTCAAAAATTATTTTGTTAATCTGGAAAAGCGCATACTATGGCTTGCGTTAATTTAAAACCAGATTAAAATTTGTGTTATGTAAAGCAAGAGTAATTTTCAATTAAAACCATTCTAACTAGGTGTGTAATGTTAAATTGATTTTGTTAAATGTTGTTAAAACAGAAACTAGTTTACAATTTAGTTGATTCATCAAATTTCATCAGGAATACTTCAATATTTTATCGAGCGTTATTTCTTTTCTAGCAATATTACCGTCTATTTGATAAGTTGCAACAATTTACATTCAAGTGCTCTAACGACTTCATTCATGACGATAGCATGGAGATGGCAAGCGGGTTTGAAATATACATTTCCGTCACGCAAAAGCTGCGTAACAAAGCGAAATCCTCTGTGTATCCACAGAGGCATGGAGATGGATAGTGGGTTCGAAATATACATTTCCGTCAGGTAGATGCTGTGTAACAAAGCGAAATCCTCTGTGTGTATTCACACAGGCATTGACATGGCTAATGGGTTCGAAATATACATGTCCATCTCGCAGAAGCTGCGTAACAAAGCGAAATCCTCTGTGTATCCACAGAGGCATAGAGATGGATAGTGGGTTCGAAATATACATTTCCGTCTGGTAGATGCTGTGTAACAAAGCGAAATCCTCTATGTGTATTCACACAGGCATTGACATGGCTAATGTGTTCGAAATATACATGTGTGTCATGCAGAAGCTGATTAAACAAAGCGAAATCCTTAGTATGGTAGTTGATGAATGTTTTTATTTAAGCCTGCATACAAATTTATTTTCACCAGGTCTTGTAATTTCAGGTATAGCCCTCCCCCCCTATCCTATTCGTCCAAATCCGCTAAATAACGAGTTAAACAAAACATTTTTTCGTATTTATAAAAAATCTTGAAGGCAGTTCAATAAATCGGTCAAGGCTATTATGGAAACCAGCATATGAGATGATATGAAAGTTATTTCCACAGAATAAGGTAGTTCCATCTAACAGTTCTACTACATTGGTAATGATTCCAAGAAATGTCGCATTACTTTGTTATACATATATATATATATATGTGTGTGTGTGTGTGTGTGCGTGCGTGCGAGCGGGCGTGTGTGCGTGCGGGTGTGGGTGTGTGCGTGTGTGTGTTGTCACACAGACAGAGTTGTCTATATAGCTTCTGCTATCGCTGGTAGCTGTCTACCAACCAGATAATGCTGGTTTCAGTATTGACTTGAAGCACATCCTTCTTCTCTATTAACATTATTTTAGGTTTTCATGATTTCTNTATATATATAAATCGAATTCCCAAGCGGTTTCATTCATAAAGTCTTATATAAAATTGCTACGTATCTGTTTCTAAATTGGCCAACTTGTACGAATGCCATCCCTGATTTATCTGAGAGCGGAATTTGGTGGAGGAATGTTAATTCGTGTTCAGGCAGCGAACGCTTGTAATGACCAGGGCTTGAATGGTACGTGACATGTTTCAGCCAGTGGGTGCTTGGTCAGTCCTTGAGCTCTGCTGGTTTCCACTAACTCTCTGATCAACATAACAATATTCGATATAGAGATATTTGCAATAAGAAAACGCGTGTATTGTTGTCGTAACTAATACTTAAGTAGAAAGAACTTTTGTACTCGGTGGGGTGGCCTAGTTATATTATATTGTTATGGGATGCGGTTTATTAAGCATTGAGACCCAAGATAAATTTGAAGTTCGTTTATTATAACAATTAAGTACACCTACTAATTACTGCTATAATGTAAATAGTGATTTTGGGGTACTGTCATTGGGCAGCTTCTCCATCAAGTGAAGTATACGCAAATTTAAATATTTATGTATTTGTTCTTTTTATTTTTTTTCTATTTCATTTATTTGTTTTATATAGACTTATGTTGGGTATATTATTACTATTTTATTAACCAGCACATTATAAGTTGCACAAAATTTGTAGATTGTAATCACTAATAAAGTTTTATTAAAAAGAAAAAAAAATTGCAGTAAACAATCAAAGCTACTACTCTTAAAAAGTCACTTATACTCCAAAAAAAGATTTGTAATTTTAATAATCAATTTATTATAAAACATATATCGACAAAGAGTATATTTATATTCATAATTTTTATCAATTTTAAAGCAAGTTACTCTATACAGAGTATAATTTTGACAGCTGACCATTGCTTTGCACTGGGAGTCATCAAGAAAATTTGTTAGGGGAATTATATGCACATTAATTCTACTTCTGTGCTTGATCGTGTTAAAGAGTTTTTATTGCCAAGCATCGACACATCCTGTGATAGCTTGACTATAAACAACTTTTCGTCAAGGTCAAGCCCAAAAAAAAAAGAATTTATAAATTTATGGAGACCGCTGAAGCAGTCATAAACAAAATTCATGTAATTCCTAATAAAGCAAAGGTTATAGTTAGCTGGTAAATTTACAATAATTTACTAATTAAAATTCCGAAAGTTTCTACTTCTTCTAAGGCTTAAGTGTGTGGTGCTCCTTAAAGTTACTAGTGCTTCAACTTACCAACATGAGCTGTTTGGAGGCTTGTTATAGTCATTGTGTAGTGGTTTATTACTATAAAAATAGTTAACTATATATATTAATATATAAGTATATATATATTAATATATAAGTATATATATATATATATATTAATATATATATATACAATAACAGGTGGTATAGAGAGTGCAGTGCACACACACTGCAGAAGTAAAATTTTTCAAGAGTGAAATATATATATATANGGAAAATGAAAGAAATTATTGCTTTCAATTTCTTAAAAAAGAAACCAAACAAAAAAATCTTAATATTAATAATTAAAGAGTTTAACAATGGAGTGAATGAAGTGAATTGAAACTGGTCATATTTTTGTAATTCAGAGGTGCACAAATTTAATGCTGCCATTTTAAGGGCTGTCAAACGCACCCACCACCTTATAAAGAACACACAAAATAGGTATATCTCTTAAAGCCAATGATACATTTTTATTATTCATAAAATGTAAAACATAAACAACATTATCACAGCTTAGAGTCATAAGTGCAGAATATTTATTGAAGAATTGATTAACAAAAAGAGAATTAAGAAGAAAAAAAGAGTAGGCAATTCGGATTTGAGTCACTGGTCAGAGTGGCTGTGGAAATTGAGGTCTAAGTACGATTGAGGCTACGGAAGCCAGTGAGAAAGTTTTCTTTTAGAAAGAGAAGATTCTGTAAGGGCAGAGATATTTTCAAGAAATCACACTACTTCCCTCCTAGTGGGGCTGACTGCAGACCACTATTCCCAAGTCCCATGGGCCTGGCGCTTGCAAGTCCAACACAAGGCCGAGCTACTTCAACAAAGCTAGAGAACACAGAAGAACTTCCTCTAGGGGAATATTATAATTCGGTCTCACCCTACTTGGTCAATTGAGTGGAATGCAATATATTCAGTAGAATACACCAATGTTATATTATATTTATATATTAATTGTTTTAGTTATATTAATTGTGGTTATAACATATTTTTGTAGAAAATCTTTAACGAACATGAAGAAATCAAACTAGTCCACTTGACAGACTATCTATCTCTATAACTAGAGACGATATAGGTAGTTCAATAAACTTCTTTCGGTTTTTGGCAACGCTCTTATTAATTTAATAAGGGTTATTCCCCCTGTTTACCCTATTAGAATAAACGTTATAGTCCAAAAGTTCCAAATTAAAAAAAAAAAAAAGCTTGAAATGTTTTACCAGAAAATAAAATTTTATTGTTATTTTTAATCATCTCAGCATTGAGTACTCATTCTCTTACATTTTTATGTTTAATTTCATTTGGGTATACCATTTCAAGAATTGTTTTATTAATTTGTATTATAATATTAAAACAGATAATTAATTACTTGAACCAGTAACCGAACATTAAACTGAATCAATACTTATTACTTCAAAAATGTTCATGTGTGGCCATTTGATGATAAATTGTTAAATTATGAATACATAAATTGAAAGATAACTAGTAACATAATTAATTTGAAATATTTAGTCTTATTTATTTATCTATTCATCTAAATAAAAAAAATTTAATATAATGTACACAATAATTGTTGAATGATAATGTTAAATAATTGAGAGAAAATAGATTTTCTTTTAACCTTACATGCAACCACTGAGGGTCATAGAGTATTGGGTTACCTACAGTTAGCCACCCTGTATTTACATCTATGGAACTTTAACGAGAAATAAAAGCTTGCCCAGAGATCCCGGCTCGAAAGTCCCAAATGGATCCCTTCTACGTCGAAGGTTACCTTGGTCTACACTATTAACTAATACCTAAAACTACGAGTAGCTCTCTCGCTTGGGTGGTTGAGGAGTTATTAAGTTCTCCATGGAATCACTATTGTCGACGTCCGTTGATAGAATCCGCCTAGTTACGCAGCTCGTACATACTAAGCCAACAGCTTATGAGTGATGTTGATAAGAACTGTTTAAATGGCTAATCTTTGAAATGTCAACTATACACAAAAGTGGAAAGAACCATTATTGAAAATCGGAAATGTACTTTTTTATTATTATGAAGAATTACAAATGTCTATCATGTCTATTAATATATTCTATTCCATAATTCTGATATACAAATATATTGCGCTCCCAAAAATTCATCCACATTCTAATAAACTCCAATGATTTCAGAAAGAAGTTAGTTAGCACGAGCAAAATGAGGGACCACCACCGATAAGGATGAATCATCACCAAATAATTATTTTAAAATACAACTCCACGTCTTTTGAATTCTGAGTAAATTTTTGACTGCTCTGAGTGAAATGTTGGCCAATGTGGAGTAATGAGTAGAAGGGGTTCTTGAGGAAGTGAAAACGACAAGTTGAAGAAAAGTGAGGCTGTAAGACCTCGAGGCAGAGGAACATTGATGGAAACAGCCTGTTTTTCATAACAAGAGAAAAAAGTAGAAGGGGAAGTTTGAAAAAAAATATCTAGCTCAATAACAAAGTCTTTTCTTTACAGGAAACAACTTTATCAGTGAGTTTACTTTTTCATTGAGTCAAATTTGCAATTTCTATGACTGAAATCTGACTTTCCTGTAGCCACCGGCTAGAAAGTACCTTAATATCAAGTACTTTTTGTAGAAGCCAATGCTAATTTACATTTTGGTTGAAGTTTTTAGTTCCAAGAAACCTTCCAACAACTTTTTCAAAATAATTTTACTTTCAGCGCTATGAAAAAGTCATTTGAAGAATATAGAGCAAGCTCTTGGCATGCTATCGTAAGAACTTTTTTTGCAGAAGCTACTTCTAAATCATCAGAATAAACAGCTGCATAAAATTGAATGGAACCTACTGATCTGCCTTGAACACTGATTCAACGCTAAGTTCAAGACAGTAGATACCTTATTTAAGTCGAAAGCGTTGGAAAGGAGCCATTGAAGGCGGACCTCCTTAGATATACACATTTTATTTTCATTGGCAGAATAATACACTATAGATTTCATCAAATTATCTTAAAATGTATTCGGCTACATACATTTTAAGATTATTTATTTAAGATTACTATATTTTTAAAGATTATTAGGGTTTTGCTTAAAGACACTAAGACGAAAGTTATAAGAAAATTTACATATTTAATGAGTTGTATTTAATGAAGAGAAAAGGGAAGAATGAAATGAAAATGAAGAAAGTATATAACATACAATATTTAGTGAATAATGGCATACAATTTAAACTTTTTTTTAATAAACTCTTTTTTAAAAGAAATATAAACTTATAATATAAGTAGATATAACCAATTAAAGTAACTTGTAAAAAAAAAAAGGATTATTCAGTAAAGTATATACGAAGTATACTTAGAAGTTTTTATTGTAAGAATTTTTTTTTTTTAAACTTCCACTAGTTATGAAACACAAATAAGGGACATAATTGATTGATGTTTTAAAATTCTAAGAAAATAAACTACATGAATGTGAGATATGTTTTAAATTATATTTTTTCTTTGAATCCCATAATTCAGCGAAAAAAAAACTTTTGAGTAGTTATGTATTTTTCTTATCTATTATGGTGATAGTGTGATACGATCCCTGCTTACACCAACTTCCTATATATTTAATTTGCAAATAAAATAACAGTGTAAGATTTCGAAGTGACCAAGTTGTTTTAACGAAGTACGAAAAAACAATTTTTGTTGGAAAAAGAAAGACTGGTTTTATTTTTCTCAGCACACTGAAGTATTATTCAAATTTTTTTATGAAGTATTTTGTAGAATTTAAATAACTTTTATTGTTAACTACAGCTGATTAAGCTTTGTAAAAAGCTCTTAAACTAGTCTTTAAACTGAAAAAAAACAAAAAAAAAAACACTGCTAGCTTATTCTTTTTAAACAGAAGTCTTTTGTGACATATCCAGTTGTAACACTTGTAATATGTAGATTCACTCCTCACTAATACAAAGACACTGATGATTCTATTTCATTCTCTTACTGAGATAATGGATAAAGCTAATTGATGATCAATGCTGAATATTCATCAACTAGTCATTGACTGTGTCTTGATATTGCTTAAATCACTTTTATCGTGTACTTCGCTCGGAGGAGAAGCTGTCCAGTGGTAGAACTCCTACATCACTGCTTATAATATTTACATTTTTTTTTTCATATTAATTTAAATCAGGGCTGGCAATGAGGAGGTCACGCGGCCATTTCCTATTCGGCGACATGGTGGATTATCAGGATGGGTAATACTGAATAGAGTTTGGGCTAAAGGATTGGGATGTATGATAAGGCCAGGTTAACTTTATTAAAACGGGTTGTGATGACGTCTTTAACAAAAAAGGGATTTCAAGGTCAATGTGGAGTGTGGTTTTTTTTTTACACAGGAAGCTAGCGGGTAAATGCAAACACACACATACACAAATAGTATTTTAATATTTTTCACTCAAAATCAACAAATATATTGGAGAACAACAGCAAATAAATAACATACCTAAAAAAACACAATTTGAATACTTCCATAGCCTTAGAGTTATAATTACTCATAGCCTGTGACTAACAAGGCCGTTCAAATTCTTTTAGGAATACACATAACAGGTACGTATGTATGACTCGTTCCAAATTAGGGCAACAACAACTAATTTTTTATGATATTTTCAAGAAGAGTTGGAAGGTATTTATATATATTAATTATATATA
>KZ807940.1:16702-31345 GCA_000696205.2 Oncopeltus fasciatus
TAGCACAGACCATGAAAGAGAGTATTATAATATAAGTTTTATTGCTTTTAAATGTTCTATTATTCCTTAAAAAAATCTTTATTAAACTCATTTTTATGCATTCAATTTTTTTTATAGTTCTATATAAATTACTAGTTATTATTTCTATTCAATGGACTATAAAGCGTGAAGGTCTACTTAATTTGTTGCATAATTTTTGAATTTGACTACTATTTTGTAAAATACAATAAGTTATTGGCATTCAATAAAATAAGCAGAAAAAATCCCTAGTATTTTTCTTGTGTGAGAATTAAATAGGACTAAAAATTAGGATTAAATAGAACTTTTTAAACAAAACAAAGTTCATAAATTAGAATACTAAAGCATTACTAGCTCTGAAGGTGAAGTTATGTGTGCATGGATTTTATAAGTAGCTATCAATTGTAATTATTACATAACTTCTGATTCTCTGAAACTTTTATTAAATGAATGAGGCATTTTGATTCTTTAAAGTTGCCATATACCTCAGTTCTTCAATTAAATTTGTTTGAATTTAAGTCCAGATTTTTGCATTTTCTCTTCCCTTTTTCTTTGTAATAGTATGGAAATCATTTTTTAAAAGATGAATATATTAGCATATTCTTGCTCTGTTGACCATTCTCTATTTTTTACTTACATGTATTTTAGCAGATACTCTTAACTATTTATCTACTTAGATGCTTAGCTGATTGATAAGTTTCATATCAGATCTTTATTTTAGAATATTTTATTGTAGTAAAGAATTTTCTGGGGTTCGGTGAAAGTTGATCCAAATAAATGCAATTTAAAGAAATGCATTTTTTATTTATTAGAAATATGTAATGGTTATGATCTGTTATTCATTCTTAATCCAGAAAAATCCCCCAAATTCTTACTGCCCAAATTCAACTCCTATTACCCCCGTCTAAAATTCACCATAAAAATTGAGTATGGCTATCAACCACCCTTATCATCTGTAACATATCATCCAATGCCTCTATCTTCACTGACTGGTACGAAAAACACACTTACTCAGATTATCTCCTCCATTTCAACTCATCTCATCCCCATCATCAAAAAAGTAAACATGGCCAAAAATCTCATCTAGAGGTCACTCACACTATCCAACAAGACATTACACAACAAACAAATTAAACATGTGACAAACATCTTTCTCTCTAATGGTTTCCCTATGCACACTATAAGAAAACTTGTTAACAAATTTTACATTTCCACTTCCCAAACCAAGCCTCTCTCCTAAAACATTGACCTTACTTTCCAATTCCCTCCCTTATATACACAAATTTTTCGGTATAGACATGGAAAACTTTCCCTAATCTTAGGCTTGCTTTTTCCACTAATAACAAACTTAAATTTATTTACACCTACCTCTAAGACCCCATCCCCCTCCCTAACAGAACCAATGTTGTCCACAAAATTCCTTGTTCCACTCCTACTTGCCCTGTTTCCTACATTGTCCAAACCAAAAACTACCCTCAAAAACTCGTCATCCACGACGGACACATTTGACTTTGAAAGCGTTACTGTTATTTCTACTGAACCCTATGAATGCAAAAACCTTTTATCTGAAACCGTACACATAGCTTACAGCTCAATCCAGTTAATGACAGAGCTGACTTAAAACAAATTTCTTTCTTTCTTCAACTTATTCAAACATTTTCAACATTCTGAAAAATTATCAGCCCTTTCCTATATCAATCTGTCCTACTTGATCCTTAGGCTACTTATCCAAAATAATTCCTACCTATTTCTCCCGGTATTGCCCCCTTTGATGCAGGCTGCTCTTCCTTTGTACCTTCTGTCTCACATTTCCTACCCTTTGCCTGTCGGCCTTAAGTTTTCCTAATTTCCAATCCTTACCTCACAGTCATAAAAATTTTATCCAAGTGTCAACATGTCATGATTGGTAGGTGTGGTGAACTTTCTACGCATTTTGTTATTGTTTTCCTAAGCATTTCATATCATAATACTTTTATTTATGTCAAATTTTATGTAATAATAATGAAAATCATATATTTTTTTGTTTTTCTCATATCTTCTTAAGATATTGAATTTCAACAGCCCTGAAGATGGCTTACAATGTAAGCCAAAACCTTGACTGTTAATAAAATATGCATTTCTTTAAATAATATTTTTTTGGATCAAATTTGACCAAGCCCATAAATTCTCTAATAATCTAATAATCTCCAAAGTCAAAAAACTCCATTTGAACTTAATTCAATGGAATTAATGTTTTAGTTTTTTTAGGATGGGTTGAGGGGTAGTAGGAGAAGAAGAGTGATATATTTAGCCTCAGCTTCTCCCTCCAAAATGTTGCAGTCCTAATGATATACCATTATTGTTGTTTCTAATGACACTAGAAATTTTCTAAAAATTACCATGGATTTAAAATTGTTTTATTTATTTTAGTTACTCCATCTGAAGTCAAATAAGTATTTGACGGTAAACAAGAGGTTGCCTGCCTTGTTAGAAAAAAATGCTATGCGTGTATATTTGGATGCAAATGGCAACGAAGGTTCTTGGTTTTATATATTGCCTTATTACAAGCTTAGAACAACTGGAGATAATGTTGTAGTAGGCGATAAAGTTATATTGAACCCTGTCAATGCTGGACAACAAGTTCTTCATTTTTCAGCAAATTGTGATCTACCAGACAATATAGGATGCAAAGAGGTAATTATTGTTTGACCACTTAAAATTTTAATAAAATAAATATTTTTGATGAAAGTGAGATTTCCTTTCTTAGGTCAATGTTGTAAATTCTAATACATCATGGAAAGTGAATTTATTTATGGAACATACTGAAAATCTTGATGAAATATTAAAAGGAGGCGATGTTGTTCGATTGTTTCATGCTGAACAAGAAAAATTTTTAACAATGGATGAGTACAAAAAGAAACAACATGTATTCTTAAGAACTACAGGAAGAACATCAGCAACTGCTGCTACTAGCAGTAAAGCACTTTATGAAGTTGAGGTAACTATCATTAATTAACACTCAGTAAATGTTGACTAATTCATAATTTTTTTTTTTTTTTATACATTCTAACATGCATATTATCTTGTTTTGTTTGACTGTATATTCTACCTCAATAGAAGACAATTTTATTTTATTTTGTGTGTATTTATTTTTGAGATAATAATATGTTGCTTTTTTCGAATTTAACCCTCCGTGAGTTGTCACCTTTTCGGACCTTCAATGGGTCGCAATGTATGAAATTTGTACACAAATTCAAAGTGCAATAGCTCCAATCCTTATCAAATCTGTGTGGCTTCGCTTCACCCCTATGCTCATGGATATATGTAATAAAGGATAATAAGTAAATAATTTTTTAAAAAATTTGTATTTTAATAATAAAAAAACAATAATTGTAGAAACACTTTTTATGACCCTCCACCAAATATTCATTATAATATAATTAAATTGTGATCTTAACCTTCTAATTAAATACTAAAAAACACCCAGACTCTTCATTTACATCCTACAAGAGAAATTTTCCTCAGAATAATTGGTTTGAGGGAAGTCAGAAGAAGTTTGGGTTATTGCAAGTTGGCACTCTTCGCAGATCGTTTTAGAGTGCTTACTGCAAATTGATTTGGAACAATGTACACATCTCCACCCAGCTAGTCTCCTTATACCTTTATCAATTATGCAGGGTTTGCATCTACTCCTATTGAAGGGTGGTCCATCTTTTGTTCATCAGAAGCCGAAATTGCCAAATTGGGATTAAACTTCCTGAGAATGGACTATCAGGAATACCTTATTTTTTCTAGCTCCTCTGTAGCTCTGGTAAAGTAAGCTTATGGGACAATTTTTGTAGGAATACCTTTCTTCAGAATCTTTACCAAGATAAGTAGAAAGAGAGTTGATCTCAGCCACATTCATCACTGGGCAAAATATTACCATGGGCCAAGGTCTGATGTTCCACGATACATCATATGTGCCACATATTTAGTCGGCCGAATCCACCCCCTATTTCATGGAATTATAAAATATTTTTGTTTCAGGCTTTTTTCTGATGTTCCACGATACATCATATGTGCCACATATTTAGTCGGCCGAATCCACCCCCTATTTCATGGAATTATAAAATCTTTTTGTTTCAGGCTTTTTTCCCTGGGATTAGTGATCGATGATTCCATAATTATGAAGGGTTGAAACAAGGTCACATTATCTCTTTGAGAATATAAGAGATCAGAATTTTATTGATATAAGTAATGAATTTAGTTTAGAGTAATTGGTTATCAACAACCTCAAAAAAATCAAACAATGGTGTGGCAAATGGAAAATAAAAAATCAATGAAGAAAAATGCGTTCAAGTTAATTTCCAACTGCGGAAGAAAGACTTTCCTGAAATTATGAAATTTAACAATATTCCTTTACCACATTCAAATTCCGTTCGTTACCTTGGGTTCTTGACTCACGACTTACTTGGGGAGAACATACTAAAATTTAAAGACAAGAACTGGAAATCAGCGATATGGACTTCTATACAGACTCATGAATAAGAAATCCAATCTTACGATAGAAAACAAACTGACGCTCTACAAAACCTTATAAAAACCAATCTGGACTTACGGAGTAGAAATCTGGGGTGCCACCAAGCCTTCCAACATCCAAAGAATCTAGTCTTTTCAATCCAAAACCCTGAGAATAATTGCAAACGCTCCCTATTATGTATCCAATTCATCCCTTCACCACGATCTTAATATCCCTTTTGTTCAAGACTTCATTTCTTCCCGCTTCACCCTTTTCCACAGTAAACTGCCATACCATCCTAATCCACTAGCACAGACCATGTCTTCCAACTCCAACCCCTACAACTCTCCCCGTCGACTCAAACGAACATAGACCCGTGACCTCCTGGGGACATAATTTGTAAATAATTTGAGAGTGGTGTCATTGGTCACCTTCTCTCCTCATGTGATTGACAATGAATGTCATTTTTTTAAAATTCATTATGGTGATCAAATTACAAAATGTTTTAATTTAACAGAATTTAATAAACAAATAAAAGTTTAATAAATAAATAAAATTCCACTTAATACTATTTATATGTTTATTTTTGTGTAGAACATTACTTAAGCATGGTGTTAGGGAACATGTTACTCTAACACTGTCAGGTTTTGACCTGTCTTTCAGCTCCTATGACCCAAGGAAGGCGAGTGACGATATTTCAGAGCCTCTGCATTTAAACCTACTTGGTGGTCTTCTCCTGTTGAGTCGCTGCACCTTCCAATTTCTACTCAATTTCATCTTCTGAAGCTATGTCACTTTCTTCTCCTAAATCTTCAGTTTGTGCCGGATCAACATCCTCTTCCAAATCCTTTTCCTTTTAAGTTTAATCATTGTTTCTCCATTTTGTAGAAAAGCTAAAGAAAAAAATGATAATAGAAAATTAGTTTTCTAATCAGAAATTGTTCAGTTTCAATGTGTAAATTATGCACATCTCTGAAAACATCCTCATTATTCCTAAAATCTGAAAAATTGGTCTCATATCTTGACAATTAGAGAATGGTGCAAGCCTATACAAATAAAAATTCCTACCTCCGAAATTGAGAAGAGTTGGATTGCCATATACAAATTTAGCACACTTGCAATAATTTATCTGCTGGAGCGTGTGGGAGTGGGGTGAACTACTGTAGGCTGTTCTAAAGGCTTCCTCAGATCCTACTGTGGTGGGGACGACCCTTTCCATGTTTAAGTAGAACCCTACAAAAAAAACACTTTAGAAATGCTTATTTTGCACAGTTTTGACGGACAGATGGTTGAATGAAAGATATCTTTGACAATAAACATTTGTTTAGATTATATGTATTTTTTGTGTGTTTTGGCAGGTTTTCTAACCATTTAATTTTTTTATAAGATGTTTTTTTGTTGAGGTTCAGTCAAGGTAGATCCAAAAAAAAAAAATACTAATTTAAAAAATGTGTATTTTTTAAATTATCTGCCAAATTGTAAGCCATCTTCATGACTGTCATGAAAATGTGATCTTAGAGACATGATGTTCACCTCTAGCCTTCATGATAGCCTTCATGTAAGCCTAAACATTGGAAGATGATTTAAAAAATACACATTTTAAAATTTTTTTATTGTTTTATTTATCTACCTTGACCGAACTCCAACAAAAAAACATCTAATAATAATTCTGCAGTAAAAAAAACAAAACAAAAAACAAAAAAAAAAACTCCATTTAGTTATTTTTGAAACCAATTTTGATAAATTGTATTTACTTCCCTGTTTCATATACCATCTATGATTATTATTTATTAGCAGCTCTTGCTGTATTACCTTTTCCAAATTTTTGTGATACAACAAGAGAAGATACACCTTTTTAGTACAGCACCTAGTTAGGATTCAGCTACCTCTTTAGGTTAATAGGTTTTGTCATTATGTGCATAGTCAGATCCTTTACCTATAACTCAAGAATTCCAAATCTCTGGAACTTTCTCCTCCCCCTCACCCATATCTAATTTTAACTGACGAACTCCAAAATGTTAAAAAAACATCTGTCACCTTCAAAGCACAGATACTTATAATGTATTTTAAATATAATTTTTTATTTTGGACTTAAGATGATAGTACTTCCCTCTCCAAGTCGGATATTTCCGGACTTGGAAAAGTCCAATTTCTTTTATGTTCATAGTGATGAGGGATACTGATGATAGCTTGTATGTTGTAAGGATACTGGTGGTAAGTATGTTTGCTCATGAGGTCTGTGTGAAATATTGTATGTTAGTGATTTGCTTTGATAAAATGTAATGTTTTATAACTGGGGAAATTAAGAACCTTGGAATAATTCTTCTGAACATTTTTAGTTCTTTTATCTGTAATTAATTCGCAATTTGTTATTCATTTTGTACCTTAGGAGAATAAATGATTATTGACTAATTTTACTGACTCTATTTTTTCTCCTTAAGTCCAATAGCACAGAAGTTGAAAAGTTACTGTACATACCACTAAGGTAGTAACCCCTTCTGAGGTCGAGTATATTATTAACCATCTGCCTTAGTGCAAAGCACCCAGCTATGACTTCACACCACGCTTATACTTTACAATCTTCCCCAAAAAATAGTTCTTTTCCTGACCTGCATCTATAATTGTATCCTTCAACTACCCACTTTCACTTCTCTGGAAATTTTCTGAAATTATCCTGTTCCCAAAATCCAGCAAATGTGTACATAATGAATCATCCTACCGCCCAACCAGCCTCCTTCCCTTACTATCCAAAGTTTTCAAGAAAATTCTTTCCTTCACAATTAATCAGCGCACAATTTCCTTTCATTCCTCAGTCACAAACCTCAACTTTATCCTAGACCCAACCCTTTCATGGAAAACTTATATTTCACAGATTTCCCATTGCTGTTTCTCCACTCTCCATCAATTTTGCCACTCTAATCATCCCTGCCTCGTAAAATCCATAGTCTCCTTGTGTCCTCTCTCATATTCCCCTATTTTGACTGTGGTTGTGCTGTTTATTGGGGCCTCACCAGAGAATTAGAGAATAGGCTTAAGCATCTGTTAAACTGTTTCATCAGGTTTGTCTTTCATTCTCCGACAAATGCCCACATTATAGAGCTGCACTCCAAGTTGAAATAGTTATACCCATCTTTCCGTAGGTAATTCCCATTCCCCTTTCTACTTCTATGATCTCTTAACTTTCAAATCTTCCGTACTTTTCCGTCACATCCATTCTCGAGATTCCAATCTTTATCCACCTCCTCACAAATCCTCTGCATTTAGCCACTCCTTCCTTATCAAACCCTTCAGTCTCTGGAATTCGATCCCTCTTAAGTATTCGTTGCTCCCCCTTGCTCGCCTCCTTCAAATCCGTTATTTCACCATCTCCTCTCTTTACAATGGGGTATTATGAACTACTAAACTGTTTCTTGTTTATTTGTTATTTTTATTCTTATAATGACCAATGGTTATTGTATTAGTTTTGAGTTTTATTCTTTTCCTTGCATAACACTAATTTTATCTTTGTACGCTTACTTTTTAATAACCCATGTATATATTTGTTTTTTTTTTTTTATTACTTCTCTCTCCTATTTCTATACTTGTACAATAAGTTGTAAGTATTGTCATAGTTCTGTTGAAATTTTTTTTATATTATTAGTCTATTGTTTATTTGCAATTTGAATTTTGATTATTGTAGGTTAGAATCAGCTATTCTGACAGCTGGGACCTCTTTGTTATTCAAGGGGATTTAAGTCCCAGAATAAAGTTTCTTTTTCTTTCTTTCTTTCAACAGGTGTTTTGCGTTATTGATTTCATTTCCTCTTCCCTTGAGAAAAATTAATCCTGTCCTGGTGCATTCTTAGACGTTGCTCAAGCTTTTAATCAAATATGGCATAATGGTATGTTATGTAAGCTCAAGCCCATATTTTCAAGCACCATATATTTAATCTTACCTTTCCAACCATTTATTTAGGATCCAGCATGGATCTACTTACTCTGACCACCTCCTTGGAAAAGTGGGCGATCCATAGTGCTTGGACCCATCCTTTTCATCCTGTACACTGCAGACATTCCCACCCAGCCTCATATCCTACCGTCCCTCTTGGCTGATGACAAAGCGATCGATCCTCTCTTTCTATCCTGATTCTAAAACCGGTTCCAATATTTAAAAAAAAAACACCTTCAGCAGTAGTGCAGCAAATGGAGATTTAAATTAAATGAGTTCAAATTTTGAGCAAGTATAAGATTCTCCTATTAATGTTACATACAATAACATCCCTATACCTATCGATGATTCAGTCCATTACTTCTGGTTCCATCTTGACTCATGACTTAACTGAGGTGAACATATTAAGCATAAGCAACAAAAAGAACAGACACTATGGACTCTTATAGATACTTATAAACAGACATTCACCGTCACAATGGATAATAAATTGACTCTCTTCAAGACATTACTATGACAGATCTGGACATATGTTGCAGAACTCTAGGGTGCCCCTAAACCTTCCAACATCAAGTAAATATAATCCTTTCAATCAAAAGTCCTAAGAATAATTGGGAATGCTTCTTATTATGTGTCCTACTCCACTCGCCATCACAATTTTAATATTCTATATATTAAAGACCTTATCTCCACCCACTTAGCACTCTTTCATAGCATTTTACCTATGGGTTTTACATTCCATTTACCCAATCCCTGTCATCGGACTCCATTCCTTACAATCCTCCGTGACGACTAAAATAAAGATGGCCTTACGACCTTGTACTTGACTCCTAAATTTATTGGGAGTGGGGTCATTGGGCCCTTCCCCCTGCAAAGTGACATATAATTTATTGTTTATTATTTGTTTTTATATATATTTGTTTGTTTGTATATGCTATGCCATCAAATTGCAAAATGTTTTACTAACAGAAAGTAATAAATAAAAATTTATATATGTATGTAAAAAAAAATCAGAGGATGTTTCCTGTCCTAATGGGACAATCAGTTTAGTATTTTATGAATATTGAAAACATATATGTAGGATTAATATATGTATCATTGTTTGCAGGTAGTTCAACATGATCCTTGTAGAGGTGGAGCAGGGCATTGGGATTCTTTATTTAGATTTAAACATCTTGCAACTGGTCATTATTTAGCAGCAGAAATTGATGAAGATACTTCTGTTGATTATATGAGATCTAAATTAAGAGGTTCAATCAGTTTTAACTTTTTTTTTTTTTAATTAAACTAGATTTAATGCCCTTTTTTTCTTCTTTTTATTTTTTTTTTACAAAAATAATGTTTATAATTTACTTTTTCTTTTTAGATTTTAAGTTATTTGTGTCATTTCTATTCATGATTATTTTTTTTTTATATTTNATTTAAATAATTTATAATCCTTTAAAGTGAATGATAATTCCACGTAGTTTTTCATAGCTACTTAAAGTATCTTCATATTTAGTAAATTAAAAAGTTGGAATTTAATGAGTGGGCAAAATGAACATTTACAGGGTAAAACCACCAAAGGTATAGATTTTTGTAATCTCTTCACTTGTATAAGTCATTTTGCATTTAATTCCTAGCAAGAGTTAATTTATTAAAAAATAAATAGTTGCTTATGAAACTAATATATCTTTGAATATTTGACAATATCCATGATTTTTCATGAAACCCTAGTCATTTAAACTGCTATTATTTTAAGTTAATTCATATTGTGAAGAAATAATCACCCATCTTATTATTCTTTTAAATAATAATCATTTTCTCTGGGTGTTTCAAACCCTAGAGAGTTCATATTAGTTATATGAATTCTTACCTTTCTTACCTAATCTGCAACCATTGAGTTAACACTAATGGAAATATTCTGCATTTTCTTATGTGAGCACAATATAGCACATTTTATAATTTACGTGGGATAAAATACCACAACCAAATAAAATATCTATACTAATAATGTCCATTGTCGAAAAACTCTCCATTTGTTAAGTTTTTTTTTTTTTTAACTCTTTATAAATAAACTATTCTAAAATTATTCACAATATCATAATAGTTTTTTACTAACAAAAATAACAGCGCAGTTTAGATATTTGCTAGTATATTATTCCTCTCTTATCCTCTGTGGGATTCTAAGAGGTAGGTCTCTCACCCTTCTGCCTTAGTAGGACATGTTAAAAACATTTTGGTATTAATAGTAACGATTGAGTCACAAACCAATATATTTGACTAGTAATTATGAATTGATAAAATATCTTCAATAAGGTGACAGATAAGAGGCATGTGAATCTTTCAAAAATGTGACTCTTTCAAAAATAATGGTTGGTGCCATGAAATTATGCCAAACAAAATATGTTTCCACTCTTTAAAAAATAATATTGTTTTATAATTAATTTATAAATTAGATGGTGGAGAAATTAGTCAGGGTTTCGGCNTGTCAGCTCCTTCGAGAACAAGACGAAGTTCTCGCCTTTCCCGTGGGTTAGGCTCTTGCTAGTGTAGAGGGAATTGAATGAGACAACTAACGCGTCCTGGTGGTGTAATGGTTAAGCACGCCGGCCCGTATAGCAGGAGATCCAGGTTCGATTCCTGGCTGGGACAGATAGTTTTTTATATTCTATTCCCTATCATTAATTGTTTATTATTAGTATAGAATTTGTTGGGGTTCGATTAAGAATGATAGGCAGATAGTACTTTTTTTTTTTCTTTTTTTTTTTTTTTGGATCAACCTTTGTTAAACTCCAACAAATTCTCCTTTAATAAACTAAACTAAATTTATGCAAGACAGCAATTCTATAGCTACTTTGGGGATGAAATGAAAAATAAATTATATTCTGGGGAAGGAGCCCCTAAGAATAACAAAAATGAACAAATATAAAAGCTTATATGGCCTATTTACAATGCACTTGAAGTAAGATACAACAATGACACAACAAAGTAGCTAGACCAATGATAAACTTGTATTAAATGAGTCCAATATTATTTAACACATTCCAAGTTAAATGTTGAAATTAAAATACAATATTATTTCATATAAATAAAGTTAAATATTACTAATATCAAAAAGTTCAAAATTAGAAAAAGTAAAAGAGCGAAAAAAGTCATCTATCACAAATATAAATAAACAAATAAAATACTAATCAAAGTTAATGAGGAATAATCAACTGAGTCTGCTTCAAGAAGAAGAAAGTGAAAAGCTGGGATTACAATACCTTAATAGTAGAAAATACTACTGAAGGCTACGGATCTACTACACTACCAAACCGCTCTCAAAGTTGAAAAGAACAAGGGAAAATACTAGGAGTTTCCAATCGTTCCAAGGAAGAGGGTGCCGAGAATGACAGAAGTATTTAAGAATAGAGAGGGAGGCGCCAGGCTAGCTCAGGGGATCCGTACGGGTCTCGCAACCCTGATGCCGTGGGTTCAAATCCCGCCCAGGTCAATCTTTTATTTATAAATTATAAGCTTGTCCTGAGCCATGGGTGTTTAAAATGGGGTGGCAACCTGTAGATAGCCCCCCCCTCCAATGACCCTAAGTGGTTGCAAGGGAGGCTAACACAGCAAAAAAAAAAAAAAAAAAAAAAAAGAGAGAGAGAGGGAACGACATGAAATTTGAGATACATGGGGTTTCCGGGTTGGTCAAAAGTAACCCCAAGGCTTTTTACAAAAGAACAAAATTGAATGGGCTGGTTATCAATAAATAAGGTAAGAACAGGAGATAGTCATTTTAGGAGGTGGTTTTATGTTCAATAAAAATACCCGGAAGAAAGTATTCACAGTAAAATATTAATGAGTCCAGCATCAGCTTTGTTACAGTGAACAGCTGAACCTGTGCTCTGAAGTTTTGTAATATTTTTTTATGGTTAATACTCAATATTGTTAAATAATTGAAGAGAAATCGTTTTCCAAGATATTTGGGTAAGAAACTGCTCAGTTAGGTAAAGTTTGGAAGCCTACTTACTTCATAATTTAAGCTTAAGTTGAAGTATTTTAAGTTAGGAGATAAACTGGAAGTATTGATTTTTTTTTCTCAGCTATTAATCAGTCTAAATTTATATCAATAACCAACTAGGAGCCCAAATTAGTTTGCCACAACCTGAAAGACTGAAAGCTGTCTCTTTTTAGGAGACCTATACCAGTGGTACCATACCAGAGAATATTTATTAATAACACAAACCCTTGTAAAATAATTTACATTTTCTACATTTTTAAAAATTATATGTTGTTATACACAAAACTAGTAGAGCAAAATAAAGTTTTAAATAAAATAATAGTGTTATGTTTTTTTATCATTTGTCTCTACTAAATAATGAATTGAACCATGATGTCATGTAGTTCTAATTTTAAGGCCAGGCCCTTTAAATTTGCACAGAAATTAAAAACAACAAAGAAAAATGCTTTTATTCCAATGCTTGGGCATTTGTAGTAAAAATATAACATGCTCATAGATAGAGCAGATACAAGGATTCCAATTACGCAAACCATATGCAAGACAACGGACACGACCTCACCGACATACAAACAACCATGACGTTGCTACATAAACAACAGAAGGGACAGAAGATAGACATCTTGGAAAATATGGAAATTTGCAAAACAAGGACCACTGACAATAACATTATTAAGGAACAACTTAACACACAATCTGACACCATATTTAGACCGCTACTGTTACTAAAACGAACACACAAATGTAAACAAACAGACGACACACAAACCGAAAACAACGCAAAAAGACATAAGACAGTATAATCCATAGGCAGACACTATCAAACACAAACAAGTTTACAAAAAACTTTCGGAACACTTAGAACACCTCAACAAAGGAGATTACAACTAATCCCTGCCTCAACCAATACCTGAAATAATAGACACTGACCCTTATAACTCACACGTTTGACAGACCTTATCGCCGACAAACGACCGTCACAGCTAAACGACTCTTATACCTGACGCATCCGACCAACCCACAGAATACAAACGCAGTTGAATACAGACAGTGACTGTTAACACATGTATTTGGCCAAGAAGATGGACAATGTCCGAAAGCACTCGCCAACAGAAGATGGTTTGCAGAAACCAATGAAGACGGATAATAGAAGGTATGATAGTTCTATATTCATTGGTAGTGAAAATAACCTTTTAGATTATTTACAGAACATTACTTCTTCTAATCCTAACACACCCCTTTAAACTGATAATTTTATTCAGTCAGTCTTTCTTTGTCTAAGATAGACATACCAAAATTTAATGAAAAATCGCCATTTTTTCTTATTAATAAAATCTTTTCCTTTCCTTTTTCCATTTAACTCTTACTTATTTAATTTTACAGCAGCCAACAACTTTGATTGTCTTCACAATATCGTTCCATTATATTTTTCTTTTGTTTATCCACATTTTACCACTGTGTTCAGATATATTTTTACTCCCTAATTCTGTGTTATTATTTGTCACAGTAACTTACCACTGCATATTTCTGTACATACAAAATTTTAAATACTAATAAATTTTGTATGTACAGAAATATGCAGTGTTATTTTATAATAATAAATTTTCTAATATTTTGTAAACAATATTTTTTCTTTATAATTTCCAAAAATTCTAATTTTACAGCATCCACATTTTTAAAATTTAAAAACAAATCTGGAATTTAAACATCTTTTCACAATCCTTTCGAAGAGTTGTCAATAACAAATGGTACGATAGCTTAGAGAAACACAAAATGAAAAAAATTAATATCTTTGTTGCTATTAGTATTATAAAAGAAATTCAAAACATGAATAACAAGGAATTTGGTTGTGGTTTATTATCCCACATAAATTTTAAACAATTAATGAGAGGGAATAGAATAAAAAAATCTATCTGTCCCAGCTAGGAATCGAACCTGGATCCCCTGCTCTCTGAGCCGGCGTGCTAAGCCATTACACCACCAGGACGAGCTAGATATCTCATTAAATTCTCTCTACACTAGCGAGAGCCTAGCCTATGAGAAAGACGAGAACTTCGTCTTAAACTCGAAAGCTGACATTGTCAAGCTATTTGTCGACTCTCGTCATTTACTTTATTTAATTTTTCTTTATAAAATATTTATTTGGTTGTGGTTTATTATCCCACGTAAATTTTAAACAATTAATGAGAGGGAATAGAATAAAAAAATCTATCTGTCCCAGCCAGGACTCGAACC
>KZ807940.1:35396-49803 GCA_000696205.2 Oncopeltus fasciatus
ATTGTAAATAAATTGTGTATAATTAACTATTATTTTTATTTTTCAATTTCATTATACATGTGAGACAAAATTTTAATTTGATAAAATAAGTTGTGAAGAATTGAACTATTTGTTTTTGTTTACGTTATCTAAACCATTATTTTTATTTTCAATGAAATGATATTTTTTTTTAAATATTTTTTTTTGTTCAATATTATTTGAGCTGAGTTTACAAGAAATAAAGGGCAGGAAACTGGCATGTTCCGGTGTATTTTATTATTTTTTGTGCATCCTAACCCAAACATATATAGAAATCAATGTATGAAAACTAAGGTGTGTGATCATATCTTCTTATTTAAATTTACATTATTATCAAATACAAGTATATACATTGGTGCTTAGATGTGGGAGGGGAAGCAAATCACAATTTCAATATTTATCATGTTTTCAATTATGTGATCTAAATTTTTCCATTTTAGTGGATTCAGTTTTCTTTTCAGAAATAGTTTCCAATTTGTTTTAAAATTTGAGTGATTTAGAATTTTCAAATTGGGTAAAAAAAGAAGGAAAAATGTTGCTACTGGACCAGCTGTAATAGAAGGGAACAGCTACAGTGGTCAGGCCACCACAACTTCTATTGTATTTGTTCTAGTATACTGGGAATCACTGTTGAAGGGTGGGTGAAATACACGCAGGAGGGAGATCAGCTGAAAAAGACCATTGTATAGTTATGTAATGGATAAATAGGGAAAGATGAATCTTAAAAGTTGGTCATAATTCCTATTATCTGCCCATTTTATAGTAGATACAATATAAATTTGACAATGAAACATCATACAAAATGTAGGAAATTAAATTCCCTGATTAGTGCTAAAGTTTCTTATCAACAGCTGTAGTGAATTTCAATCATGAGATCTGACAGGTGTTCATCTACCAAAACCGTCTCTGTTTTTTTTACAATCATTTCAAGGGGATGGGATTGAGAAATCAATGTTTTAAGAATTTCTTATACGAAAATATGGGTATGATCTATCACCTTAGATATTTTAATTTTCCAGCACATCTGAAAGTGGGGTGGTATTTGTTTAGATAAGTGAGTCAATAAGTTACTCATCTGAGTATATAGTATATTATATCACTTAGAGGTTAATTGTATTTGTGTGCTATTACTTAGTTTTACAATATTGTATTGTGAAATATTATTTTAAAATATATGTCTGTTAATTCTGGCCAGAAAAGTAATTAGAGGCAATTAAACAAAGGTAGAATTATGAATGAGATTAACAAGAAGCCTGGTAGACAAAGTCAGAGGCTCTCTGAACAAATAGAAGTCCAAGAGCTGATTTGGTGTATAATCCCCAGCCCAAAGGGTTAACAGTACCTTTCTCCTCCCCAAATTCTTGCTGGGTGATCTCTCCCTGCTATGTTACAGATAAATTGTATGCAGTCACTTATTACCATATAGTGGCCTGCTGTGTTCTATTGGTCTTCTGATTCTATCTACCCATATCTCTTTCTCTCCTATAAAAGATCCAATAAGCCTTTAATGGGAAAGGCGTGACATTTTAATAGTCTACTCTCAGAAGGGATGATTAAAAATGCTTATTGGAACACATATCTTTATTATAGGCTATGAAAATCTCTAATATTGAGCAAGTAACATGAGACATGTGAATAGTGAACAAATTCTTAAATGAAAAATTAAAATTTTTATAATTTAAATTCTGTAATAAAACTCATTTAGATTTATACCAATAGATATGTGGACCGAACCATAATTACTATATTCTACTGTAGTATGTAGCTGGTTAAATTAGTGAACCATGATATCACTAATTTAATCAGCTATACACAGTGCAGTTGACTTTTGAGGAAATATTTTATGACAATTCAGTTACACTTTCTTCCTCAATTGTGAATTCGTGATCTGTAACAAACAATCCAAAATAAGATTTGTTTAGATATATCAGAAAAATTGAATGGAGTTTTTATGCCCTGTCTGTTCTCTGTTTGAGGTTCAAAAGTCTAAAACAAGTATGCTTTCTGCTTCCTAAGTTCTAATCCAAGAGCTGTGGAAGCACTCAGCAATAGTCACAATGTGTATATCAAATAATGTCAACTTGGAGGAAGAAGCAATTTATTCTTATGGGAGCTTATTCATGATACATTTTTTTCTTATAGTCAATTGAATCTCAAAATTTTAATGTTCAAGTGTGTTTTAGTGTGTGTAAATTGAATTTTGAAAGACTATTTGAAAAGTTGTTGCATTTATATATAAATATAGGGTGAAAGAAACACTGAATTCAAGATCCCTCCAAAAGCCTCTACCAGTTAGTTTGGACCTTTGTGGCAGATCTTCAGTCCAAGAAGTATCCAATTGTCTGCTCTGGATGTTAGCTGAGAACAAACCCTTCATCTTCCATGAATTTATATTGTCATAAAAACTCCTGCCTTCTTATAGTGTTGCGTGTTTTTTTTTAAATCTCTAATCTCTCCTCCTCTTTCTTAAGCTTCTCTTTCTCTGACACTTCTAAAAAGAATCTTCCTAGAATCTTCTTGAGGAGGTTGGCTTTGATACCGGTATATAAGTACAGGGCAAACAAGGGTCTTGTAGAGATTGATCTTGGCCCTGTTTTAGAGGTATCTGCCACAAAGGTATCCAGCAAGGCCAAAATAACAGTTTGCAATCATGGTCCTCCCACTGACCTGGGAAACATAGTTTTAAATGTTAACTTAAGTCCCCATAGCTGCTAGTCCCTTTAAATCTGCATGTGCTTCCAACTCTAGGTCCACCTGCTCCAATATGCATTGAACCTGGTCTTCATTCTCTATCAGACTGGTTTTCTTGTTTCTCTTTCAAACCCAAGAAATGCTTTTCTCAGGGCTCATTCAGATCAAGCAGCAATGTAAAATCATCTGTATAACCTAAGATTTGGACTGTACTATTGAATAGGGTAGTACCTCTGCATCCTGGGTGCTTTTCCCTCTTTTTCAGCAGCAAAATTTAAAAGGAAACTTACCAGAGCATCTCCCAGTCTCAGACCATGGTGAGCTAAATATAGGTTAGAAAAAAAGGTCCTGGCCTTTCTTTCTTAGGGACCTTCAACTGTAAATGTCGAACCTGTCACTGAAGGTATGTCACCTTCATCTTCTCAAGGTGAATCAGCTTTTTTTAAATGCCCACATCCTGCATTTGATAAAGCTCTAGCCTGTTGATACTGTCATAGGTTGATTCAAAGTAAAAATTCGGCAATCACTAAACTCTTTATTTCAAATAGAAGTAATTCAAATGAATAAAAATTAATTGAAAAAATGAACTTTATTATTTTTTACTAAATAAGTTTTTTTTTTTAAATTTATTTATGAATATTTTATCCTCTACAACATTTATATAAATATTTGAAATTATTTACAATAATAAATTATTTATTTTAANTTTCCTTGAACGGCACTGAATGAATAAAAATTTAACTACAATTAAGATAAAATAAATCCTTTGTTATAAAGGTAATTAAGTCAATAAAAATGAATGTACTATTCTATTTTTCCAAAACTTAGATCAATATGTGTAATTAAACCTTTTTTAAATTAGAATTATGTTTGGAGCTTCTTAGTTTCAAATAGAAAAACGTACAAACTTTGAGGAGAAATAATCACAGATTGGTTCTAGACATACAATCTTATAAAATATAATTTGCTTATTTGGCTGGTGTTAATTTTATTAATCTGTTTGAAACAGTCAAATATAATTATTCGATCAAGAGTCAGGAAGAATGACAAATATCTTAAGTTAAGGTCAGGCAATTTCTTTATTTTTATTTATTTATATATTTTTTTAGAGCTCTCACCAGCCTATTGCAAGACATTGTCTACTTCATTGCTGGTCTTGAAAATGAGCAGAACAAATCTGAAGCTTTGGACCTTGTTGTGACAAATCCTAATCGGTATGTAGTAACAATATCCCAATACACTGCATGTGGTTATAGTGTATACTTATCACATAATTCTGCTTGTATTTCAATCTTTCATTATTGTCATTGTTCTATGCTTATTTTATTAGTTTTTAACATATAAAATATAAATTTCTATTTATAATATTGTTCTCATTTTTTACATAGTGATCGTCAAAAATTATTAAGAGAGCAATATATCCTGAAGCAGCTCTTCAAAATACTTCAGGGACCATTTTTGGAGACTAAATCTGGTGATGGTCCTTTTATTAAAATAGATGAATTGAATGATCCACGGCATGCGCCTTACAAGTATTTATTTCGCCTTTGCTACAGGATTCTTCGTTTAAGCCAGCAAGATTATAGAAAAAATCAGGTACTATTTATTGGTATTATTTGGTATAATTTCAAATTCTAAAAGTTAGTGTGCTTTATGAAAACTGAAGTGATGCCTGCTTAGGTTTTAGAATTTGATATTAATTTTATTTGTATCATATAAATGTTTTGATGTTATCTGTATTTTATACCATTATTTATCATTTGGGATATGAGTGTTATTTGATTGTTTAATACATTTAGATTGCTCCTAAAAAATAACCATCTCAAATTAGGCCAACAGGCACTTCCATTAAGCAAAAAATCTTTATTAATTTGACCAGCAGAATAATTTTCTAATGAAAATGCCAGTGACCTCAAGAAACAGTAAGATCTATTTTGCTTTGGGATAAGTCTAATTGGTATTCTCTGATCCTAGAAATTAGTGGAAGCTATAGAATCCTCCACTACTTCTGATTTAAGAGATCAAGGACACTGTGCAGGGATGAATAGAAAAATTATTAATATACTATGAATGTGAGGGAAGAAATGTGAAACAAGAAAAAAAATTCGTCTACCTTCTGATTCCTGAGGTACCTTAAGGGTCATCAACCTCCAGAGCTGAAATCTGCTGACATCAGAGCCAGAAAATCCTCAAGCTGCACCTGTCGCTAACAACATCAGTCTACATTCTCCATCTGAAAGCAGGTTGTCTGTGTCACTCAAAGTGAAGTAGTGAGGCATACTTTATCACACCCATTTGTCAACAGTTACTCAGTTATCAAAGACAACATCCTGACCTTTTACAGTTATAAATTGAATTCAATGCTTTGGTTTTTATAACCTGTAACATAATTCTATTGAGCTCGGAAGGGAAATGAGGTTTAAAAATTTTATACTATACAATAATTGCATATACAACATATATACAATAATTGTACATACAACTGGTCTAGGGCTCAGGGAAGTTTAAGATGAACAATAATAATAAATAACAATTAGAATATATTAGGTATCAATCAACTCACCCTCTGAGACCATCCAGTCTATATCCCTTTGGAACAAGTTACTTTATATTTGCTTCTTAGAAGTCGCATTTCAACTAGTGCTTGTAAATAAATGTTAAAAAAGAATAAGGTTAATCTACCAGTAAAGCCAAGGATATTAGGTTACAAGCTCAAATGACCAAACCAAGCCAACCTTCATACAGACTTACAACACATCAGTATTACAAGTAGTTCAGCAAGTTTAAACTAATATTTAAAGGTATATTAGAGATTATAGCTCTCAAAAAGTGAGGAACATCTTGTTCTTAAAAAAACAAAAAAAACAAAACAACAACCTCTAGGGTTATCTAACCAACATGGTACCTGAAATTTACTGCTTTATAGCAATAGGTATTTATACTAACTAACAAAAATTTATTTTCAGGGAAGTCCAGTGGGTCAACCCCCTCCCTTGAATATAAAAAATATCTATTGTTATAATATATATTTAAAAAAAATACAGACTTGGCAGTAAAAGTCTGGTACAATTAACCCTAATTTTTGGTTAAAAATTGCATTATTATTTTTTTTTTTTTTAATTAAATGTTTCTCACTTTTCAAGTGGTATAATCTCTAATATACCTTTAAATATTTGTTTAAACTTGCTGCAATATAAATACTACTACTTATGCTGATATATTTTAAGCCTATGTGAAGCTTGGGTTTGTAGACCATAAATGGTTGATTTACTAAAAGTTAATTGAAATGAAAAAACAGTTCTTAAGTTCATAAAAAGAAGCCAATATAATAATTTTGTAAAAAAGTAAGTATATAAGCTACAGAAGGTTTAATTTTAAAGTAGAAGTGGTACACATATGAAGAAATTTGCTTATTTGTGGGGCCTACATGTGTGCCATATAGAGCATTAGTTAGAGGGTATGCAAAAATTGTGCTTGGTTATAAAATAAAGGGCTGGGCTTGTAAGTATGAAAAATGCTTGAAATTCAAGTACTACAAAATAATAAAAAGTCATGGGGATATAAATGTAACTTGAAACAGGTCACAAGAATATGAACCAGAAAATGAAATATATATATAAAAATTAATGAAAACTGGGAAATCCACAGGTGGAAATAAAGGGCATTCCTAAGGTTTCCTGTGTTTTTTTATTAGTTTAATATTAGGTTATTGAAAAAAAAAAATGTGTGCTAAAATTTATTATCTGTATTTTTCTTTGTAAATCAAAAGCACTCACAAAAGCACACCAACTTGCGAAGACATAATCACATGCTCATGTTAACACACACATGTGCAACCACATTCACGATTATTGGCTAAACTTTTCTAAACTAGGGACAATTACAATTATTTTAATTAATTATTCGTTTATTAATTTATAATTTATACTTTGTTTTAGGAATATATAGCAAAGCATTTTGGATTTATGCAAAAGCAGATTGGCTATGACATTTTAGCTGAAGATACAATTACAGCTTTGTTGCACAACAACAGGAAACTATTAGAAAAGCACATTACTGCTGCTGAAATTGAAACATTTGTTGGCTTAGTAAGAAAAAACATGAGAAATTGGGAATCAAGGTTTCTTGACTACCTATCTGATCTATGTATTTCAAATAAAAAAGCTATTGCTATCACTCAAGAACTTATTTGTAAAAGTGTTTTGAGCTCAAAAAATGCTGACATTCTCATTGAAACGAGGTACATTTTTTTTTATTAATTAATAAAGTCACATTATTTTTTGCAATAATTTTTACTAGCTCATTAATAAGTAATACTTATACATTTCAATACATTAAATCTGTTAAGTAATCATAAATACCAATGCATTTTGAGTGTAGCCAATCTGTGATGAAGGTATCCTTTGTTTTCTATGAAATTAGTACTTGCATTATGCTTTTGATGTAAATACATCAATGTACAATCCCTGATTTGATGTTTCTTGCTTACAGTTCCTACTGTAAGGCAGTGATATTAGCCCTCATTTGTTGATATGACTACAGTACTAGTTTAGGTTCAGAATTTAACAGTTTATAGTATATTCCAAATGTAATTATTTATGTGCATGAAAAAAAATGTGTGTAAGTCAGTCTGTTTGATTGAAATAAAATTTGTATGTAATTATCATGGAAACACTGTCTTCATGAAAGCTTGTAAACAGAAAATTTATCCTCAAGTCAAATGAATTTTCCCAGGTAGTAATACATTTATTTTATACTACTTCATTTGTTAGTATAATAAAGAGTGTTTCAGTTTAATCAGTTAAGTTTTATTAAAAGCAAGGAAATTATTAAGTTTAGTATACTAGGAATGTTGAAAAATTTCATTCAAAAGTTCAGGTCGATATATTTAGTTGGCACTAAAGAACACAAATTTACAAAGTTGAAAAGGAATATTTGGAAGTTTCTGATAAAGATAACTGCAGAAGCAAAAGTTTGTAAGAGATCACCCACAGACGGTAGGACCAATAAATGGATTCAAAATGGGAGTAAAGCTTTTGCTTTGAACTCTTTTGAGTTCATTGTAAGTTAAACGGAAAAGGAACCCATGATAATATTTTAACCTGTAGTGCAACGTCTGAAATTTAGAACAAATTTTTGGCTATATATGAACAAAAATCTGGGATAAGTGTGCATTTGCTTCATAAAAAGTTTTAAAATTTTCAATTTGAAAATAAGGGACTGGCCAATCATATTTCTTCTATTCTGGATCTTGTTTCTAAATTAAAGGGTTAAGAGAAAATATTTCAGATGATCACAAAAATTGAATTGGCTTTGCCTTTACATTTTTCCTATTTCACATCTTCTTGGGAATCTCTTGACCCAACTAGACAAATTATAAATGAACTGTCTTCTAGGCTAATAGTAGAAGAAACAAGGCTACTGTCTAAAGAACCTTACGTAATGCTTTATTCTCCTATAAACAAACAATGAAATACTTGATTCATCAAAAAACCAATCATAACATAGATAAATGGGTTTTTTTGTGTGTGTTTTTTTTCTAAATAGAAATAAAGAAACTTTTATAAAAATTATTTTTTTGTGGTATTTAATCCCACGTAAATTTTACTAATTTTTAGTGCAAGGGAACAGATAAAAATCTAACTGTCCTAGCCAGGGCCCGAACCTGGCTCTNGATTTGTTTTATAATTACGGCTTTTGATTTCAGGAAAATCAGTCATTGGTTTCTTTATCTGAGAGTGCTATGTTAGGTAATCGAACAACTATCGCACTCCTAGAGTATTATCGCCACCAACTTAATTTATTTTCAAATATGTGCTTAAATCGCCAGTACTTAGCTTTAAATAATCTTTCTCCTCATCTTGATATTGACTTAATTTTGAAGTAAGTACATAAATTAAAATTGTTTTTTTGCTTTGGTTAATGTTTATTTAAATATATGAGTATAATTATTAAATATAGTTTTTAGTGGCAATACTAATCAAAAGGGTGTGACTAACACATTCCTTCATGGAGACATTCAAGAAGTATAACTTCAGAAGCTACTAGGAATAAAACAAGATTATAAAGTTTTAAATCTTTTCAAAAGTCTCCAAAAGTTTGATATACAAAATTTAATTCTTTATGAATAATCAAGGCTTTAAATAAACAATCAGATGCAGAATGCTCCCTTTAAATAGAAAAACTCAACAAACAGATTATATATCTAATAGCATATGTTTATGATATTCTAATTTTTTATTGTGATTCAAATGTGGTCAAATAATTAAAAACGAACCTCCACAAACATTTTAGAATGAAGAATATTAAAAATGAAATTAACTTTCTTGGACTCCAAATTTCACAAAATTTAGAGGAAGGAATTCTTAAAATTGACCAAACAACTTATTTAAAAACCATTCCCAAAAGGTTTAGAATTGAAAATTGTCGACCTCTCTCAGATCTCTGTCTCTCTCTCTAGACAAATATATCGTCTTATGCTCAGAGGAGCTGACATTGTCAAGCTGTTCCCTTGCACTAAAAATTAATAAAATTTACGTGAGATTAAATATCACATAAAAATAATATTTATAAAATTACAATTTAAAAGTAAATAACGAGAGTCATTAGTTATTTGGGAAGAGGTTTCTTTACCAGAAGGAAACTCAGCCATTGAATGCAGATGGATTTTCAAAAGAAAAGAACTGGAGGGAATTCATGAAGCTAAAAAAGTGACCAGTTTTTCCAACAAAAAAATTGTCTAGACTTAACATAGTTATTTGCTCCTGTTGCAAAACTTCCAACTTTACAGATTTTGTTAGCTATATAAAATTATTATGGAATGCATACACATCAAAAGGGTGTGACTAACACATTCCTTCATGGAGACATTCAAGAAGTATAACTTCAGAAGCTACTAGGAATAAAACAAGATTATAAAGTTTTAAATCTTTTCAAAAGTCTCCAAAAGTTTNGGCCTGGATAGCAGGAGATCCAGGTTCGAGTCCTGGCTGGGACAGTTAGATTTTTTATTCTGTTCCCTTGCACTAAAAATTGTTATAATTTGTTTATGTATTTTTCAGAAAGAGTGGTATATTAAAGAAATGAGAGGTAAATTGGGTGTTTTGGTCTGAATATAGAGGTGGTTGGTGATGTTACTACTATGGAAAGCTTTTTCTGTTCATCATTTACATTAAATGTGTGTCCTCTATGAATCAATTCTACTTGCTATTAATTTGGGAATGACTTTTTTACAATTAGTGTGTGAGGTGATAAAGATTGTGAATCCATTCAGTGTTAGTAGATAGGGTGTTTAGTTCTGAGAATGATCTAAGAGAGTTGTGCATTTTTCAATGTGCTTTTGTTTTTTTAATATATTTTATGTGATGGTTTAAGGCTAATCTGTACTTTAAAACCTTTAAAATCTCAACAACTTTCTTCATTACAAGAATTATATAATTTTATGCTAACTTAATTTTTAGCTTATCCTGAATTCAAAGCAAGGTTTTATCTGCATTATATCTAAATTCATATTATAATGTGATATGACACAGGGAGGGGGAATGTTCACTTGTTTCAAAAAATTAGAATAATTATTGGGTTATTAAATTAATTACAAATTATTTATGTTCTAGAATGTTACTACCAACAGGCTCTGATGATCCTGCAAGCACTGAAAATGTTCCTATCAAAGATGGTGTTGTCTATCTTTTTTGGGATGATCGTTCTGTAAGTTTTGAATTAATTTTTTTTTTATTACTAGTTATATAATAATATATTTGAGTATATTTAACTACTCAAGTTATAGCAAAATTTCTTACAGTAATTTTAGCTTTGGATGTGATAGATTGATTGGAGGTGAAGATTTGTCAAAGAAGCATCTAGCTACCAAAATACCTACTATATTATTATGGCTTCAGTTTTTTTGTTGTTGTTGATTGCTTGCAAAATTAGTAAAAAATGTCAACCTTAAGTCATTGTCTTTTCACAAGATATACTTTAGCTTATCAAACACTACTGATCCTACCATCATTCTGCAATTTTAGCTGCTTCCAATGCAGCTGCATTTCCTATTAATCTTGCATGGTAGTGATAATAGTATAATAAAATAATGTTACTGGATGAAGCTGCCTGTAAAGCCTAGGTCTCAGTCAGGGATACTTCTGAGATGTATTGAGTACATAATAAGATGTTTTATGCTTTCTTTAATGGATATTTAACTGAAAGTCACCAGTGATGAATGATGTCCATGTCTACTGGTTTAAGAATTTCAAATCTATACATGAGCCAATGCTAGGATTTTACCATAAAATGCTCTTTGATAAGCTGAAGGTGGTAGAGGATTTGGCTTTCATTTCAAAAAAGACCGGTGGGAAATTTGATCTTGGGGAGTATCACTTAATCACCTGCTTGAATGTAACATTAAATCTGAGAAAAGTAAAGAAAGGCTTCCTTCCTCAAATAGTATTTGATTCTACTTAGTTGGCTTATTGAGGTGCCCAGAACCTTCTGTGCTAAGAAGCAGGTTATAGTAACCCTTGAAAGTATGACGAGATTGTGGAAAACTATTAAACCAAGATGTTGACGATCTTGAGGTCAATATCAGAACTCAGTGCAATATATTTAGACTTCCTGTTCAACCGCAGTGTGTCCCCCTCTTCAAGTCTTCGCTTTATGAACAGTTCCATGATATGTATAATAAAAATAGTTGATAAGTGAGCAGTGGATAGTCATAGGATCTATTTGAATGATTTGAAGGTTTATATCAAAAACCAGAATCAAAAACTTATATGATCTCTAAATTCAGTGTTGACAATAAAGTAGCTGTTTTGGGTTTTAGTTAAAAGTGTGCAGTCCATCCTTACCGAGAAGGAGAAGGCCGAAAGTTTCAAAACATCGAACTTGGCTAGAAAAACTAAATATGTCAACTTGAAGAAAGAGAAGGCAATAAATGCTTTGGAATAATTAAAACTTTGCAATCTCCTGTAAGGAAGCCCAATATGATCCTGGAAAAATTTGAAGTCAGGAAGAACCACTTTCAGGAAAAAATATAGAAAAAAAAAGAAGCAAAAATCTTGCACATCCTCAGTCAAGCTACAAAATGAAAGGATTACATAACATAAGATAAAATATGTGTGTGTTTTCATTTTATTAAAGTATTTAATAGTAAACAAAATAATGTTAATTTATTTTAGAGAATCTTTGGTTTATTGGGAACATAAAGTAAATTTGTTTTCATTTTTCTAACTTTTTGAATAATTAAGTGTTTAAAATTTTTTTTGTTTTTTTTTCTTGTTTTTAAAGATTTGTTTTATAATTACGGCTTTTGATTTCAGGAAAATCAGTCATTGGTTTCTTTATCTGAGAGTGCTATGTTAGGTAATCGAACAACTATCGCACTCCTAGAGTATTATCGCCACCAACTTAATTTATTTTCAAATATGTGCTTAAATCGCCAGTACTTAGCTTTAAATAATCTTTCTCCTCATCTTGATATTGACTTAATTTTGAAGTAAGTACATAAATTAAAATTGTTTTTTTGCTTTGGTTAATGTTTATTTAAATATATGAGTATAATTATTAAATATAGTTTTTAGTGGCACTTTTATTTCCTTATTTTAACTTTTATAAGGATATAAATCCATATTTTATGGAATTAGCTTCCTGTTTAGGAATATTGCATACATGCTTATTTTTTCCTTGAACCAGGGATGCTGTACTTCTGATAAACCTGATATCTTTTCCTTGTGATAATGGATGAATTTATTTCTAGATCAGCTGTATAATATTACCCATATGCACATGAAATTAATGTTATCTAATCTTAAAATATTTTTAAGGAACACAAAATGAAGAGAAAAAAAAGATCTATTATTAAACGGTAGTTTATTTTCTTCAATTTTTGAAAATCTATTTAAATATATTTTCATAATATGATGTGTTTTATTACAAAAAAAAATATTTACTTTTTATTATCAGTACATTATGTAATCTGTACATTATTTTATTTTATTTATGTTTTCATTGCCAAATTTTCATTATTAATACAGGAACAATGAAATATAACATCAATATACTAGCTGTTTTGTGAAAAGGAAAATATTTCTTCTTCTAAATAGTACCAAATCATTATATTTGATTCCTAAGTAAACACCTATTATAAAGTTTCTGAGCTTCACTATTTTAATTAAATTGAAGGAATCTTGTTACTTTGAAGACCATCAAGTAGATATACTCATGATGGAGATAAGAAGAAAGCTTTAAGAACGAACAATGTAGATTTTACACATAGTTGTCAAGGGAACAAAAGTTCCAGGTCATGAGATGTAACCATCTGGCATTCATAGCTATTTAAAACAGAATAACTTTTATTTATTTATTACATTTTGTTAAATAAAAACACTTTGTACTTTAATTACAATGAAAAGTAAAAATGCCATTCAATGACAATCGCATGAGGAGAGAAGGTGACCAATGATACCACTCTCAAATTTTAAAACTGTTAACATTTTACACTCTTTGAGTAGTAGGATCTGGCCCATATCTGGTACCTCATAGTGTTAAATATAAGAAATATAATTTTAAGTATAACCAGTTTGCCAAGCTTGTGGGGGCAGGTTTGCATCAGTTTGCCAGGTGGGGGGGGGCAGGTTTTAGTTATAAGTTAATAGGAAATAGTCTTCTTCTTAACTAAGACTTAGTCAAAGAAGGGGAAGCATAAAAATTAAAAAAAAAAAAAGACTAAATTCCATCCTATTTAAATCTATAATTAATTAATTTGATATGAAATAAGGAAACCATGTCAAATAATTTAGAAAAAATAAAAGCTGGTAAAAATTGTAAGAGGAGGAAATAAGATAAAAAGATAAAAATATATGTTGACCAGATATAAGGATTTAATTAGCAACCTCTTGAGTTGTCACCATGTGCCTCAGCTATTTGGCTCAGCTCATCTTCCCAGTGTTATATTGAAATTATTTATTGATTTTGAGAGAGGAATAAGTCTCACACACACACACATGCATATAATTATCTCAAGAAAAAATAATAAATCTCAACCAAAAGAAAAGTAAAAGTAACTTGACCACCTTCAAATAATAATTTAAAATTATTATAAAAATAAAAGTAATCTCTTCTGATAGTCTCTAATATTTTCACTGCCAAAATACTACTTTCAAAAAAATAAATAGCTGTGGATCTCTGACCTCATGAGTGGGTGAAGAACTAAATGATCTTTCAAAAGGAGAGTTTGTTGACCATAGATATTATTCTAAGATGATTTTAGTTGGGGTTCGGTCGAGGTAGATCCAAAAAAAACAAAAAACACAAATTTAAAAAATGTATTTTTTTAATAAAGGATTATCTGCCAACGTTTCAGCTTACATTGTAAGCCATCTTCAGGGCTGTAGAAATACCATGAGAGTACAATGTCATGAGAATACAATAATAATTGAAATTAGTATAATAGAGAATTGTAATAATATAATGTGATGTCAAGAGTATGAATGTAGAAAGCTATGTAAGAAAATTTAAAGTTTATGAAAAACAATTTGAAAAAGAACCAATTTGAAAAAAACATGCAAACAAACAGCTTATTGACAAGAAAAAAAATTTGAAATATCATTAAAGTAGTAATTTGCCACACCTACCTATCATGAATATGAGAGAGGACGTCCTGTCCCTAAGTTCACATTTCCATGACTGAACATTATGAATTTGT
>KZ807940.1:79185-94241 GCA_000696205.2 Oncopeltus fasciatus
TAATTTTTAGTGCAAGGGAACAGAATAAAATATCTACCTGTCCCAGCCAGGACTCGAACCTGGATCTCCTGCTTTCCGGGCCGGTATGCTACCACTTGCACCACCGGGGCTAGTCAGATAACTTATGAAATTCCCAACATACTAGTGAGAGCCTTACCCACGAGAAAGACGAATACATCATCTTATGCTCGAAGGAGCTTTCATTGTCTAGCTATTTATCAATTTAAATATTTTTAGCTATTTTTATTTCTGATAAAATTATCAGACTGGTCCCGTTAGCATAATTGGTAAATGCAACGGCCCTGATAGCAGGAGATCCAGGTTCGAGTCCTGGCTGGGACAGTTAGATTTTTTATTCTATTCCCTTGCATTAAAAATTACTAAATAATTATTGTTTACATGACATTCAGTTCTCAATGTTTTTTCATTGTATTCAATTTTCATTTTATAATCTTTGTGTATTTCCAATTTATATTTGATTTAGACAACAAAGAGAGGGATTGTCTCAAATTAATTAAAAATATTGTTAGAAATTATATAATCCCTTTGTCTAATAAATTATCTTTAATTAATGGTTTTTAATATTTATCGTGTATTTTCGACCTTGACTAATTAAAACCATTGTTGAATGATACAACTGATAGAATGTCTTTATAAACTATCCAATGGACTTGTTACTCACGAAAGGTATTTGCATAATTACATTCTTCCTTGGCCATATTTTAGAACTGTTATGAATACAGTGTTAATATTGTTTAAAATATGAATACTTTCCGGTCACAGTTAATTTTTTCTGCTCCCAGTATCCTTATTATTATGATTACATGTGACAAGCTTGAATAATTAGCATTTATCGCTATTAGATTAACTGAACACTGAAGTTATGTGAAGCAATAGATTTGAATGAAGTTGAAGTTCAAATGACTTATTTCAGAACATTTCTATGCTAAAAGTTATTATTGAATTAATTTTTACAATTAGAAATGTTTATCCAGAGTATAATGAAACTATATATAATATATAGGAATTCCTCTATCATTGATTACTACTAAAATGGTTTAACTCTTTAGGATTCTTAGGCTTTTTTAAATATATTTTACAAGTATATTAGGCTAAATTATTGACAATGAAGAACATGAAAGATGTTCACGTAGGCTTTCACGATGTTCAGACACATTCATAAATACTTCTTGCTGCCATTAAAAACAGAAACCAGACAGACATTTCTGGAATGAAATAAATAACATTTTATTTATTTTCAAAAGGATGATTTGAGGATTATACTGATTTATATTAAGGATATCCATTTTCAATCAGCAGTGATTAAAATATTCTATTACTTTTTATAAATAGAGCTTAAAGTTGAGTGAATTGATTGTCTAATAACTATATTATGTTAATTTATGTTTTGTGTATCTCAAGTATTTATTAGTTATAAATTCTTCCTAGGCATTTGAGCATCTAAAAAGGAATAACTTTTTCTAGGGGTCTTAATGCTAATATTATTATTTTTTTTTAAAGTGTGTTTATTAATGTATCCATATTTATTTCAGCTGAAGGTGGAGTATTGCGGTCAATTGGTGATATGGGAGCAGTTGTAACAGGATTAACATTAGCTACAGGAATTAATCGAAACCAACTTCTTTCATCTCCACATAAAAATAATGTGCATAACAAAAAAGAGTACCCATTGGTAATGGATACAAAATTGAAGATAATAGAAATACTCCAGGTGCATTAAATAATTTTCAGAATTATTTTAATAAGCCTTACTTTTGTCGATCAATTTAAAATATTTAATCTGAATTTATTTTTCATTTTAGTTTATTCTTGATGTAAGACTGGATTATAGAATTAGTTGCTTACTATCTATTTTTAAACGAGAATTTGATGGTTCTGAAAAAACGGCCAATGATGTTTCTATAAAACAAAAAGCAATTGATTTGGAACTTATTGGTTCCCAAGCTGAAGGAATATTTGGCAACAGGTATCTTTGATTTAATATGTTACAATAATATTTTATTTATATGATCTATATACTAATGTATTATTCTACCCAACTTCTGCTGCTGGGTGAAAATTTGTTTGAGTACTAACTGAAGAGTACTGAGTATATTAGCTAGAAATGTAGATAAATTGCGGAATACAACTACTAGTTCATCATTATAGATTCAATTATTTTCTTTTCCATTCATTAAAGCAGATGTTTAAAATTATGAAGATCATAGTTTGTTTATTAATAAAAGGGTGAATAAAAAAATGACTTCTATTAAATTAATTATTTCAAAGGACTGTGAATTTTTTATCCTATTAAATCTTACTAATACTTAATAATCCCTTTAGAGTAATCTCTAAGCTTGATAAATCCCATTCTGCTTATTCAACAAGACCTCAGTTTAGTTATTTGTTTCAAAGAAGAAACATGACAGTGCCTACAAAATTATAATAATTTTAAGGCATCAAGGGAACAAAATTTCACAGCCACTGAAACAACATGTAAAATTAGTAAATATGAAGTAGAAAGAGTCCTTGACCAGTGCACTGCACAGCATTGGTTTGAAAAATTTAGCTACAGAGATATAAATTTGGAACAGAAGAAGGGTTTCGGTCCATTAATGGATATTGATGTGGTTCTGCTGGAAGTATACCGTCTCTTGTCATTGACATCTTAGTGAAACCATTAACTCTATTGTTAACTATAAACTCTAAAGTTTTTGAAGAATATCGTCTATACGGGAGTTATAAAATGGATCTTTTAGTTCAGTTGGTGCGCGACCAAAAACAAAGTAAAATAATTTTGATCTTGTGATCCTTGGAATTCCCAAAAATTTTAATACAAAACAAGCTTGAAAAATAATTTTCCTTCTTCTTCTTCTTTTTTTTTCTTCATGTGCTGCTAAGTTTGGGTTAATCATTTTTCTTCTCATTTATAATTTCTAGTGAGGAAATTTAACAAAAATTTTCATGTGTTGAAAACTTCCTCTTCCAACTTTACTTCAGAAAGCTTAGGAATTTCAGTTGACTGAACCCCTACAAAAACATCTAATAATTAATTAATAATTAATAATTATACATATGGTTTTTACTTTATTGGCATAACAGAGGCAATGTAAGTTGGTAAGAATATAAGTTAGGGAAAGAGCCCCATTAATTTCTACAAATCATATGTTATCCTCTTTGATTGACTCTTTTTATTCTTTCATAGTGCTTACTTATACTCATAGTATGTTTCTATGATCCAACTTATGAATAGATGTAGTTTTATTTTTCAAAAATTAATAAATTAATTTTTATTCTAAGTAGCATAAGTGAAATTTGATTAATTTATTTAAAAATTTCTTTAAATATTTCTAATTAACTATTAAATTAATTTGATGTGTTATTTTTAGTGACGAATGTGAAGTTATTGATTTGGATGGCCATGGTGGGAAAACTTTTTTAAGAGTTCTTCTTCACCTCACCATGCATGACTATCCACCACTTGTCTCAGGTGCTTTACACCTACTTTTTAGACACTTTAGTCAAAGACAAGAAGTTCTTCAAGCATTTAAACAGGTATTTCATTATATACAAAAAAAATAGAGTACACATAGGAAAGGTAGGTTAAATATGTATTTAAAGGGGTCTATATAAAAAAAAAAACTTTTATCAAAAGTGAGATTTCAAAGGGCTATACATGTTTTAATTCTATTTAATACTTACCTATACTTAATAATGCCCTTTAGAGCATTTTCTAAACTTATTTAATCACATTCTTTAATAAAAGCCTCAGTTTACTTATTTGTTTCAAAGAAGAAACCTAACAGTGTAAAATTCTTGTTATTTTAAAGCATTACAAAAAAAAAAAAAAAAATCACAACTGCTGAAGCAACTTGTAAAATTATTAAATGTAAAGGGAAAGAAGTTCTTTTTGTCCAGTATGTTGGTTTGAAAAATTTAGCAGTGAAGATATGATATTGAAAAGGAAGAAGGGCTCCGATGACCTTAATGTATATTGATGAGGTCTGCTGGAAGCTGTTGAGTCAAATCTATCCCCAATTATTGGCGAACTTTTCAGGGAGTGTGGTGTGTCAAAAGATCATGTTAGTCTGAGATTTTACCAGAAAATTGTCACCTGAATTTATACAAATCTTCCAGCAGATCCTCAAAAAAACAGAACCCTCTCTTCTTTATAATTAATTTGTTGTTTAATTTATTTAATTGCTTACCACTCTAGCTGAATACATCTATATTTTATGGATAATTTATGAGTATTTTAGTGAATGAGTTTTAGACATCAGACAATGATGGGAAGAAATATCTTACAAAGTTTCTACTATCCTCATACAAATAAATTATTTGTATGTAGTTTTTAAATGTATGTGTGTTTGTCTACACATGTGTAATTAAATTTAGTTGATGAATAAGTCATCAAGAAACTTATGTAAAATTGAAATTGCCAGGATTTCAGCTAGGGTGTAAAATGAATACACAAAATAGTTGATTATGATTTTATTTATATCTATTATTTTGACATATTATGTAAGCCATACAGAGAAAAAAAAAACTATTCTTTTCTCCTTTTGGCTTAGTTGGGACAAGACTTATGTCCAACAGAGATCCCTCCATTCCATCATTAGTCCTAATGATGGCTAACTATTTAGCCGAAACATTGGCTTTTATAAATAAAATAATACCAAATTATTTGGTGTTTTTCTTACATCTTGACAGAAACCCTGACCATTTTTTAATGTATTATAAATAATGTTATAAAATTAAACCATTCGTAGCATAAGTTTTGTAAATTACATTCTTCAAAATTCATTTGCTTGAAGATCTATTGTGGAGATATCCAAAGCTATATATCCATGTTTTAAGCTTAAAAATATAAATTATCAATTCTTAGAAAGAAAAAAAATCTCATCATGCTGTATTTTATGAATTATTAAAATTTTTTAAATGCATTAAAAGTATTGGCTTTTTAAAATGTACTGTTACACAGTTCTATGTAAATTTGGCCTTATCAAAATAAAAATAGTAACTATATTTTGCACAGTAAACAAAAATTGTTGTTGTTACCGTACTTTTGAAGAGTTTGTTTTACTTGTTGCATATTGCATAAACGCCTATATGCTTCAAATTTATTTTATGCTCTGTGCTCAGAAGTGTTGTCTGCCAGACTGTTAAAGAAATTAGTTGGATATTCCTTATTCTATTCTTCTGAAATTCTACCTTTCTTTATCTACTTTTAACTCTTCCATTTTTTTCCCTTTTAACTTTATATTTTTATCTCATTATTTATAGTTCAGAACTTATCTAATACACCAGCCAATAATAAGTGTAAACTATTTACAATTGAAAATAGTTTACACTTATTATTAATGATTTATGAAATTTCTATATTTTATCAATTACTGAATTGTATAAATGATGTACTTAAACAAGTGGTTCACAAAGGAAACAACAAATATATATTTAAGGAAGAATCATTGGTATATATATATATGAGCTATGTATAATTTTCTTAAATTAAATAATTAATAAGAATTTAATCAGTTGGGTGGCATTATTTCTTAAGTAGTGATATCACAATTTGCTGATAAGTGTCTCATCAGGGTTTTGGAAGTCTATATTTAATCAAGTATTATTTTAATGGAAGAAAATATACAAATCGTCAATATAGAGTATTTTTACAATTCATGAAAATTTAAATATTATGCATGATAGGTAGGAAAAAAAATTCCATTGGCAAAACCTTAGTGATATGATATATAAATAAATAAATGAAATATTAATATAAATTAAATGAGGTTGATTTTTTAATGCCTCCTTCATTTATATACACATAATAATTGTTTTCTTAGTGATTCTATTTTTCTTATTATTTCTATTTTTTGGAAGATTTCCAAGGTCTTCCCCTTTGACTCGAAGGAGATAAATGGCATGAAAGAAAGAGTTAGAATGGAGAGGTTCACCCTTTTTATTTATCATCTTGTTATCGGTAAACTTACACAGAATAGGAAAGTAGGTTGTCCAGAGGACAGCATTGTAAATGTAGATTAGAAAAAGGACAGCTTTTTTGGTTAGGCATTTTAAAATTTCAAATATGAAAATGTGAAAACTTGCAAGGGTGTTTCTAGTTGCTTATCATGGCTTATTTTAAGTGATGAGAGATTTTCAGCTGATTAGGGAGGCATTAGGGGCAGAGTAACTGAAAAAGGTAACTAGGACATCTTCATATATCTTGAAAATGAATGAGAGGTACTCACTTGGGAAAAGTATTGACTATTCTCTAGTTTTGCCCATAAATCATCTTGGCAACAAATAATGTAGAGGGTTAGGATATGAGGGTACATTTCGTCGCTGTCCAAAGTTATTTGTTATTTGTTGTTGTTTCTTGGGGTATTCAGCAAAGGTGTGATTATTGTGCTTTCGAAGTTCATCTTGCAACTGTCTTATGAAGTTGTTTGTGCGAGTTTCGACTGAGGGGTATCTGGTGTACTGCAATGACTATAAAGCTCTTTGTTTTTCTAGCCTCAAATATGGTATGTGAGTTGGAAGTGAGATCGTGCTTAGTTTTCTTTTTCATTTGTAGGAGATTTTTTAAGTTCATATGACTGTTTGTTAACTTTTTTTTTTTGTTTGTTAATTTTTAGCATCATCAATGTCTTGTTGTGTTTCAAGAAGTGTGTCAAGGTTAAGGGAGGATTCAGAATATGTGTAAATAAATAACCAATTAAACAATAAACTGGTCCTTTGATTAGTCAAAATCAGCTATCAGTTTGGTAAGGATCAGGCTTTAAATGTTTAAGAAAAGGATTAGAGGTCTGTGATTGAAGGAAAGATTCAGAAGATTTCTAAGAAAGGAGGGAGTCTGGTTAAGACTGAATGAGATAATCAACCATATAAAGTTGCTTGGATTGGGTGGTTGGCCAATGTGTAGATCTGTGAGGGGATGAAATTTTTCAGGGTGAGAAGTCTATGACCACCATTAAAGCATTACCCCTTAATGCATTAAAATTGCCTCCAAAAATGATGTGAGGTCTGTGAGGAAGGACTTGAAGAGGCGAGGGGAGATTATTTAGTTAGGGGAACAGTAGACTAAGGAGATCATGATGGGATGTTGACTAGGGATTGTAGTGGGACTATGGATGACAGCAGACAGTTTAAGGATGCAGGATTAGGTTCAGGAATATGGATAAAGGAGGATTTTGTTAGGATGGCAGTGCCCCCAAATGAAATATTGTTTGGGTGATTGTTTTATTTTTATACAGTTACTTCAATGTCAATAATAGTTTGTAACCTCCATGTTGGTAACCTCTCAGTTTTGTGGCACTGGCTTGTAAAATGGGACCCAGTACACTTTACACATCTTGGGTTTAAATTAAAGAACTTTTGGATATGGCCGTATCACTGGCATCTTATTTATACACTGGAGTATCTCTTCTTTTTTAGAGGGAATTTTAATTTCTGCAACCACATAGAGAAGTGTTTTTAAAGTAAATATATCTTCGTTATTTAATTCTGGCTTTTTAAATTCACAATGGAAAGTGGGAGTGGCTTCTTTGTGCTTTGCTGAAGGACATTTATTATATGCATCTATATCTATAAATCCCTACTGGTTAAGGCTCTTACTTGATGAAGAGATGGATGAGTCAAGATGTCAGATTAACACCCTATATAGCTTTTCCTCCTTTAATTGGTATGCGTTATAGATAGATATAGGTTTGTTAGGCGATCAACTCCTTGGTTATTACGCCTAGGTACACGTAGAGCTCTATGTTTTTGGTTTTTTACAATTTAACTATATTTATTTATTTATCGGGTTTTTGGACATAGATGGAGGGAGATAAGCTCAGGATGAAAACTATTGTCATCTTACCTCTCTAAGAGTCTAAATACAAAAGTCTGAATTTGCAGTAAGCTACAAAACCGGTTGCAATAAAATTTAAAAAAAAAGAAGCAGAATGACTATATCTTTTGCTGAACTTATTAAGTTCCTAACCTGCAATATCACTCCTACAATTAAAATTTTATTTTATTTTAATGATTCAGACAATGTGCTATATTTTTATATTATTTCATATATTTTCTACTTTATCTTCTATTAATAATTCCTTTTGTTTGTAAAATATTAATATTTTGTTAAAAAGGATGTTTGTTTATTAGGTTCAACTTTTGGTTTCTGATAGTGATGTAGAATCTTATAAACAAATCAAAGCAGATCTTGATGTGTTGAGACAGTCTGTTGAAAAATCAGAACTTTGGGTGTATAAATGCCGATCTGATGATGGTAGTGGTACAAAAATGAAAGAAAAAGATGATGAAGATGAAACTGTTTCTGAAATGGTGAACAAAGGGAAACCAATGTTAGGAGAATCTGGAAAACAAAATTCAGCTACAGATCTGGATCCACTTTATGCAGACCAAGCAAGTGAATACAAAAAAATACAACAGGTATTTAAATACAAATTTTCTTCATAATTTTTCTTTCATCTTCTTCATTTTTTCTTGCCATCATTCTTATTCTGCATTAAATTAAAGGTAGATAAAACCTTAGTGTATCCGATACTGACATTGTAATACAATTTGTGATGTCATTTTAATGTCGCAGCTCCTTTTTTGGAAATCTTAAATGCTAAAAACAGGACTAATTTTCTTATTTTCTATGAGTAGTGAGAAAAATAACCTATATACAATACTAGCTTGGTCAAGAATTAATATGTATAATGCCGTATTTAAATTTTAGATCAAATTGTATTCTTTGTCTGAGCACCTTCTTATATTCGAAGAATGAATGAGAGTGAGTTGACATTTTTGTGATTTTCCTTTAACTGAAAGTCTCGATAAAAAAAAAAAAAAATGATAGAAATCTTTAATTTTGAGTTTTATATTTCAATATGAGTCCACATTTTAAAAGTTGAGTTGAATTAATTTTGTGCATTCAAATATATTATTTTACTTCATTTTCTAAGGTTTTTGTTTCATTAAAATTTATCCATTATGCATACACTATCCAAGTTGACTCCCAGTACAGTCCTTAATAATTCACCTAGAGTTTTAGATACTTCCTTAGTACCCTTCACTGTATTCTTGTTCAGGGCTTTTTGCCCATAATAACATTCACTTACTATTGAAATTTAATTTATTTACTACTCAGCACATTCTTAATTTTGAGAGAGCACCTGGGCTAAATCTATTTGTGTTTGATTATTAGAAAGTTACTTTATACTCTGCTTGTGGTTTCCAGAATATATATATNTTTACCAGAAAATTGTCACCTGAATTTATACAAATCTTCCAGCAGATCCTCAAAAAAACAGAACCCTCTCTTCTTTATAATTAATTTGTTGTTTAATTTATTTAATTGCTTACCACTCTAGCTGAATACATCTATATTTTATGGATAATTTATGAGTATTTTAGTGAATGAGTTTTAGACATCAGACAATGATGGGAAGAAATATCTTACAAAGTTTCTACTATCCTCATACAAATAAATTATTTGTATGTAGTTTTTAAATGTATGTGTGTTTGTCTACACATGTGTAATTAAATTTAGTTGATGAATAAGTCATCAAGAAACTTATGTAAAATTGAAATTGCCAGGATTTCAGCTAGGGTGTAAAATGAATACACAAAATAGTTGATTATGATTTTATTTATATCTATTATTTTGACATATTATGTAAGCCATACAGAGAAAAAAAAAACTATTCTTTTCTCCTTTTGGCTTAGTTGGGACAAGACTTATGTCCAACAGAGATCCCTCCATTCCATCATTAGTCCTAATGATGGCTAACTATTTAGCCGAAACATTGGCTTTTATAAATAAAATAATACCAAATTATTTGGTGTTTTTCTTACATCTTGACAGAAACCCTGACCATTTTTTAATGTATTATAAATAATGTTATAAAATTAAACCATTCGTAGCATAAGTTTTGTAAATTACATTCTTCAAAATTCATTTGCTTGAAGATCTATTGTGGAGATATCCAAAGCTATATATCCATGTTTTAAGCTTAAAAATATAAATTATCAATTCTTAGAAAGAAAAAAAATCTCATCATGCTGTATTTTATGAATTATTAAAATTTTTTAAATGCATTAAAAGTATTGGCTTTTTAAAATGTACTGTTACACAGTTCTATGTAAATTTGGCCTTATCAAAATAAAAATAGTAACTATATTTTGCACAGTAAACAAAAATTGTTGTTGTTACCGTACTTTTGAAGAGTTTGTTTTACTTGTTGCATATTGCATAAACGCCTATATGCTTCAAATTTATTTTATGCTCTGTGCTCAGAAGTGTTGTCTGCCAGACTGTTAAAGAAATTAGTTGGATATTCCTTATTCTATTCTTCTGAAATTCTACCTTTCTTTATCTACTTTTAACTCTTCCATTTTTTTCCCTTTTAACTTTATATTTTTATCTCATTATTTATAGTTCAGAACTTATCTAATACACCAGCCAATAATAAGTGTAAACTATTTACAATTGAAAATAGTTTACACTTATTATTAATGATTTATGAAATTTCTATATTTTATCAATTACTGAATTGTATAAATGATGTACTTAAACAAGTGGTTCACAAAGGAAACAACAAATATATATTTAAGGAAGAATCATTGGTATATATATATATTCATACTAATTTTGGTCAGATAGACTTCATGCAGATAAGATCATACAAACACAGAACATTTCATGCAGCCTGTGATTATGTGAAAGTTAGTAATTTTGACCAAAAAAACATTTGTTTTTGTCACCTTTTTAATTGATGACCTCATAAATTGATAAATTATTTATGAGATATGCAAAAAGCGGTAAGTGCTTATTACAAGCATTAGTATATTAAAAGATTAAATATGAATAGTGTCCAACAATTTATTCTTTTTAGACTTCAAATTGGGTAAAAAACCCAAAATATTATAAAAAATATATGATGTATAAAAAATACTGAAGACAGGACTACATATTAATCCAAAGTAAAACACTTGCCTATTTTAGAATTGCTGAAAGATTTTACCAATGAAATTTTTTAATTTCTTGAATGTGTGCCTTTCTCTCCTTCTGCAGACATACTTCTCATACCAATAGGTATGAGCTAATAAGCTTATATCCCTCCATGGAGTTTTGTGAAGGTTTTCTCTTTATCATGTTCCTGTGCACTTGATTTCATTTTAATGGTTAAAATTTCATTTCATTTTAATGATTGAAGTTCTAGCTCCACTGCTCTTTAAACTAATTTGTGTAAAGCTGATTTGGATATGTAAATTGTTATTTACTAAACCAGTCTGCTTTCTTTTTTTTTTATTGTGAACTGGCAGTGGAAATCTTCTGAGACTATTCTAGTTCATTCCATTATTCTAGAACAGTCCCTAGTTTTTTTTATTAATTTTCCCATTTTTTAAAAAATTTTAGTAAAGGGGAGATATCAGTTTCACAAGGATTCATGCACAGTTTATTCATTTCACTGATGTTACACAACATGTCAGTCTATTATACCATTAGCATAGTCCTGGAAATGAAACTCTTGCATCTCTTTATGGGTTTCTCAGACTAATTCTCTGCTTGTTATTAAAGTACAAGTTATAACTCTGCTTCTGCAATTTACTCATCTATCAAGGAACTATTTTGTTAATTCTTAAATTTATCAGATATTTACCTCAAGAGAGGTATTATTGAAGCTTTCTTCATGGACTTTGTAGATGCCAATTTTGAATTTTCCTCTTTCAGGTATTTTTATGTTAAATTCCTTTTAGATTTTGTGTCTTAACTAATTTGAATGTTTCATTAACCATACTACACTTCTTGCCACCACTTTTTCATGTTATACTCTCCATGATCATAAATCTATATCACATTTTTCACATTACTTCAATTGAATAACTTATAGAGGGTGTTTATTTTATAGGAAATAGTTATTTATAAAGTATTTACTATTTCTGTTTCTTTATGTTAACTTCTGCTGATGCTACAGTTAACATTAATAAACATATCTCAGCACTTCTTGGTAGGCATAAAAAATCATAATAAAATAATAACTCTGCTCACAAAGCATAGTTAGATATTATTTTTCTTAGCTTCTTTAAGTAATGCATTACCTCTTATTGCAAAAAAAAAAAAAAAATTGGTTTTTCAGAATATGTATTGACTTACCTTTTGTAGAGTGTCTTAGGTCTATAATAAACATATCTCTAACTTGTGTTCCTGGGCCGGTATGGCCTGTCTATGACTAATTATTATAATGTTTTTTTTTTTTTAATTTTATTTAAACATAGTTAATCTGTAGTGTTTGGAGGTAAAATAGTTAAGTGGAGTAAACAAGCAGACTCTGATTATGGGACACGTAGTACTACTAATGTTATGCTCTTCTGTACATTTTATAAATAAAAAATATTTTATTTTTTTAAATTCAATTAATTGAATTTAAAATATTTTCAGATTTTGTTGCGAATGAATGCTCTTTGTGTTACAAGTTCTAAAAAACCAAGAAAACATGAACAACGCCTTTTGAGAAATGTTGGAGTTCACACTGTAGTGTTAGATCTTCTTCAAGTACCTTATGACCAAAAAGAAGACACAAAAATGAATAATCTTATGAGTTTGGCACATCAATTTCTTCACAACTTTTGCCTTGGAAATCAGCAGAACCAAGCTCTCTTGCACAAACAATTAGATTTATTTCTTAATCCAGGAGTGAGTATTTCTTGTAATTGAACAAAATTTCTAAACTAAATTGAAAATAATTTTAACTTGAATTTGGATTTATTTTATCAATAAATATACAAGTTTATATTTAAAAAAATAAAAATAATATTAGAAATAGTGTTAATAGTAAACTTCTTGGTATTTTCTATTTATTCATCTTGAAATAATATTTTGATTTCTTTTTGTGGTTTGATTATTATAAAAATTCTAGTTTTAAGTGCATACAATTTATTAACTATTCTTTTTTATAGTTTTCAAACAAACCTATTATTATGTTCACGTTGGTTTCCACGTTCACCAGAAATATTCATAGATTCTTCCTCCAGGCTTGACCATTGATTTTTATATTAAGACTCTAAAAAAGATTGTCATTAATCTCATGAACAAACAACATTTCCCAAGGAAGCACAAAGTATCTTACAAAAAGTTTTAAACTACGCCATTGCTCCATGCAGAAGCATCCACTATGATTCTTGATCAAAATATAGCTGAACCCATATGACAAGACATCAGCCTTGCTCTATAGAAGGCTAAACCACCCAAGCTAAACCTTACTAAAGAAGAATAATCACCACAGGCAAACTGATGAAAAAATTAGAAGATTTTATCATTGTTCCTGCAGATAAAGTGCAATGTTAGTCTTCATGAAGAAAGAGCAATGCCTGAAAAAGATGAAAACCATGCTCGAGGATGGTTCTCACTGCAAATTTCATAAAGATCCTACTAAATATACCAAACAGAGAATAGTTTCCACTATAAATCCAAGCGAAGATGATCAGTTGAAATTAAAACCTCTCAAGATATCACACCCCATTCCACCAAGACTATACCATGTGGTAGTATTCCCCAACACTAAGAATAAGCTGGGACACAGGATTCCAGGGATTTATAACACTCCTATCTGATCTTGTGGGAAATCAAATGTTGGAAAAACTGGAATAATGATAGACACAAGGCTCAAGAAACTTATTTCTAACATAAAACATACGCACAGGAATGTCGGCATTAGCAGAACATTTTAAAGACACTACCATCCATGTCCATCATCCTAGTTAGAGAGAATCAACTACTACAGTCGAACAATTAGAAGGCATAGAAATTAAAAAAAAGAAAAACAAATAATATTAATAGGGAAGAAGGATATACCTATAGTTAATACTGGAAACCAACATTATCTGGCAGGAAAATCAACTCAGCTGCCAGCGAGAATAGAAGCCAAACAGACACATCTGGAAATAAACCAATAAACACACACACACACACACACACACACACACACACACACACACACACGCGCGCGCGTGCGCGCGTGTGTGTATAATAGTATATACAGTGTATATTATATTAATTTAGATTAGATTATTTATATTTAGCTAACATTGTTATATGTTACACTTGAGTTTTGTTCTATTTTTGCTCTTTAGATGACCACAATAAGCTGAAACATTGATGTTAGGGAGAAAAAAACTTGCTTTTTTTTTAAAGAGTAATTTATAATTTATTTATCCTAATACCCAAAAACATAGCCCTAACAAAATCTCTTTTTTGATGTTAGTCGGTAAACTAAATTTCTTTATATTTTCAAACGACTCTTATGATATAATATTCTATTTTATTCTATTCCTTCACATTAATTGTTTAAAATTTATGTGGAATAATACACCACAACTCAATTAATATTTATGTTTGACATAATTTTTTATTTCACAATTATTCAATAAGGCAGATTACTAGCATTTCTATTAAATAGACGTTTCTGGTAGTGTTTATTTAAATAATTACTTATATGAAACATTGAATTTTTTTATTCAATTTTTGTGTAGTAATTATATGAACAGGCTCTTAATTGGATAAAATTATTAAATTTTGCATACAGGTACAGATATCTGCCACTCACACTGGAGAAATGCCTCCCCAAGAAAAACTAGTGGTAGGAATTACTGCAACATTGACCTTGAAATTATTAGTGCATGTACTTCGTTTTTAAAGTGTATTCAAATTGAGTAGATCTCTAATAATACTTTAAATATAATTTTGTCGGTTTTTTTGTTTGTGTATGTGTGAGAGAGAAAATTTGGGTGCTTTTCATAATACACTCTTGAAGGTATGCTGATGTTTCTTGTGTAGGATGGAAGAAGAGGCTGGACAAATCGAAATAAATGGTCAAAGTAAAAACTTAGAGGACTCAAACAAAGATATTAAGATTTTAAATTTTGGCCTCCCTCTTAACTTTCCCTCTTCCTCGACCAATTTCAGCCATTAAAGAACACATTTAATTTGTTTGCATAAAAAGGGTCAAATATTGAATTTGGTCTCATTATTTATAATAAATATCGGAAGTTAGAGAGATTAGATT
>KZ807940.1:98506-118229 GCA_000696205.2 Oncopeltus fasciatus
AATCTGTTTACATTACACGGGTGATTGTTTTTCTATTTACTCTCATTTATAAATAATTTAATTAATTTTAATTATTATAAAATTATTAATTTAATGACTCATGATATCATGTAACCAGTTTCCAAAATGGTGTGTGAATACTTTTCCAGCATGCATACTGTCAAAGTTCACAGGTACTTCAGTTTTCTCATGGAGAAATAAAGCTATTCACATTGGTAGCATGACATGACTTTAGAAAAATTACTGGGAATTTCCACAGATCCAATATTGAAGCTACTAAAAATGGTCTTTTAAATTTATATATATGTCTACATGGGCTTTAGTGTCTGCTATTTTTAAAATAATGAAACCAAATTGGCAAGCTTTATTTGCTAGTCTTTCAATGAGTTTATTAATGGCTTTAATCGGGAGGGGGGTTTTGTAAGGAACAAAAATTTAAAATCTTAATATCTTAAAAACTCATTAAGAAAGTTATTTAAGAATGTAATTTTGGTTTTGGTTGAGATCTCTTAAGTTTTAAAATATGGATGCCAAATTCAGTAATTCGGTTTTTCATTACAAGCATTTGAAATTATTAATTTTCAGCTTAAATCTGATGGGGGATAGGGGGGGGTTTAGAAGTCCCCCCAAATTTATAATCATAATAACTTTACTGTTATTTGAGCTATGAAAAAGTTTATAGAATATAATGAGAGTAAAATGTAGTTTTCTAACATTTATGTTCTAGAACATTTTTATGAAAACAAATAGTAAGAAATGAATTTATGAATGTAGCTGTGATGGGTGAGTGCTTTCCTCACTCTACCTTCCCAGCCGGTCTAGAGCAACCTTTAATAGACATACCTCCTACACTCATTGTCCTATGAGTGAGTTTAATGGTTATTCAATTAATTTTTGTCATTTACTCTTATATATATCCATCTTTAATGAAAATGGAAAAACCAGTTTAGATTATGCTGTTCCTGCATGACAGACTTATATGGTACATCTACGCTTTGAAGTTTAGATAAAGTTATTCTTCAAAACTAAGTATTTAACTGACAATAGAGCACAAATATATCAAATGAAATAGTATTTCTACAATTTTTTATTTGTACCTTCAAAGGGGCCAGTGAAAATTAGTGCCTTTTCGAGAATTAAATTTCATTTATGTGTTCCTTGGGATAAGTATTATTTTTAGAACATGTTTGACTTGTTATAAAATATTTGTAAAATATATTTTGTATATAAACAGATATTTAAGAATTATGCTTTATATGTTCTATGCTAAGTGGGGTGATATAAATTTTAGTTTAATATTTCATATTAGGTCAGCTAGATTGTTGGAGCTCCTCAATTTTCTTAGTGATTTGCGGTTTGATAGATTTAACCCATTTTTTCATTTCCTCATTCCCGCAGGTTGAGAGACAAACTCCTACACCTACTAGTAGGAGCTCATAAATTGAGGGTGATTAGTGCTTTCCGAGGTCAGCTCATTCACCTTCGATACAAGGTATTTTACCAACTGTACTTATATTTACATCCTAAGTCACGAAAGGATAGCTAGTAGGTACTATGGCAATCTTGAAGTACTAACATTATTGGGGTAGCTGGTCTTGCCCTGAAATGGTGTTTCAACTTTTTGCCTTTTCTTATTGGTGTTTGGCAAGTTCATTGGCTCTGGATGCTTCCACTTTCACCTTTCTTTTTCTTAACATAATCTCTTTTGGATCCCTCCGTGCATCGCCAACACTCTGAGAACATCCTGCTTTTTGAGGAATCCAGGTTTCTTGAGTCCACATAGTTTGACTGATCATCCTCAGTCACATATCACTAGCCCATTCTGTTTTATAAAATCAGAGGATGGTTATTGGCATACATTAACTAGAGGCACTGATATAGTTCCAGCAAAAATTAACTTAAGAAGAACTCTACTTCAGTCAAGAAGTTTATTGCCAACCATGTGAAGGATGAGGTGTACTTTCATGGAGCGGTTATATAACTGCTTAAACTGCCAAGACCCATCGAGCTTGGAGATTTAAATTGAAGATGTCCAACCCTCCTCTTAGGTTCCTTTTAATTAAATTTTAAAAAGGGGTCCCTGCCTGTAAATACATCTCTTCCATTAAATGCACTCTCAAAAGTGAAACAGTCTTTCCCCCTTCTAATAAATGTGGCCTCAGGGGCACCTTTTGGCTCCTTTCCTGTCAATGTGCTCTCATAATTAACCTAATTTGTCATCATTACTTAGAAAGGAGTTACTGCCAGAGTTGCCTTCATTCTGACAAACCTGATTCTCACTCTAATTGAAGAAAATGTGAATGAACTGAAAATAAAAACACATAAAAAAATTAGCAGAAGTTAGAAAGCAAAGTTTTTTATGTGAATGAAAAAATCAGTAAGTAGTCAGTGAGATGAAAGGCTGTATTACAGTAGTTTATGATCTGGAATTAAAACAAAGTTTAATTGTGCAAGAAGCTAAGAAGCATATGTTTAATTTAAAAGTAAACATCGAAATTGTCTTCTATGTTTTTTAAAGTACAAAAAAAAAAGGTATAAAATGTAACTTTATAATATTTATATTCTATAAAATAAAATAAAAAACTGATATTAAGGATGATATTTTAAAATATAACTTTGGGTGTTGAGCAGGCCCTCTTGCTTATTATTGCAAAATGTTTAAAGAAAGACCAAGATTTGTATTGATATCATTGTTTTTATTTGAGTTACAAAAAAATTGTTGAACATAATAGGAGCAAAGCATATTTTTCTAAAATTTATGGTTCATAACATTTTACCAAAAATATAACTACAATAAGTAACTCACTTCCTCCACTTTTTCTTCCCGGCTAAGATAGAGAAATATAATTGGTCATTTACTCTCATTTTGATCATCTTTAATGAAATATTTAAAATCTGTTTACATTACACAGTTTCTGTGTCACAGATTTTATTTAGGAGTTTTGGTAGTGTTTTTTATTATGGGTTAAACTTATATATTCATTCAGGAATATTTAGAAAATCAGAAGTAATAAATAAATAAAAAGTCACTCATGCAGGAATTGTGTACTCTGAGAATTTTTTTCATCATTGAAGTTATTCATTTTTTCTTTTTTTAAATTTGAAAGTGATGCAATTCCCATTTAATTTTTTTCTATTTATCTGGCAAAGGAGTTGATTGATCATTTAATGTTATATTACTTATAAAGATTTACAAAGTTTAAGTAATAGTTGAAAGTTCTAAAATATTTTAAAACAAGTTTTGGATATCAGGCCAACCCTTGCTCCTATCCAAAAATTTGGATGGTTAGTATAACTTCTTTTTTTTAAATTGTTTTTTTGTATCTCTCTGAGGTTATTTTTTAGTGAAAATTTTGTTCACTGGAGTTCAAGATTTGTTTATAATCAAGTGATTGTACTATACTATAACTTGATTATAAACACCCACAGACCATTGGTCTTTCTTCATAAATAAAGTCTATTGTGTGCCCAAAAATGTTAGCATGCATTTGTAAAACAATAGAAATTATTCATCCTTTAAATAGCACTGAGTAGCTCTTTAAGATAGTATTTTATAATTCTCTCAGAATTGCTCACTTTTTTTTTATTTTATTTTTTTTTTTTTTAGGGGGGTTAATTGGAATATATATATAAAAGGGGGGGCAGTCTTCCTTAGTGGTTAGAGCACTAAACTCCTAAGCCAAAGGTCCCCGGTTCAAAACTCAAGACAAATTTGTAATGACCCAGAAGATTCCTGGTGTGCTTGTGCGAACACCCTGCCCTAATCGGGTACCATTTATTGAGTGGGAAAAGTCAGGTGACCATAATGGCATGTTGACCACACACCTACTTTAGTGTGCCATGGGTTGCCAATAAATAAATCCTTGAATTTGGTTTCCCCCCTGGGCCTATATGACTAGCAGGCTGCTTAAGTTTTTATTAATATGCTGCAGGTGTGTGTTTGCCCTTGTTTATTAAATAGTATGTATATCATTTTATAATTTATTTAAATATATTGTTTATATAGAGTAGATATGCTAAATCTTTTTATATGTATGTTCGGAAAAAATTGTAAATANTATAGTTATAATATTAAGAAGTAGGACCTAGTCAGGTCCAAAATCTTTTCTAAAATAAGTGTTAAAAATGTATATATTATTATTAATATGGTTTGGTAGAGAGAGGTACTCCATTAGTGGCAGGCCAAGGAAGTTGGATTTTTAGAAACTATAACACAAATAAATAAATTTAAACTCTTTTTTAGTAACATTGATAAAAATAGGTGTATTTTAGGTATTTTGTTATTCCTAATCCAAAAATAATTACCTTATTACTGTAACATGCTAAATTTTTTGTTTCAGGGGGTTCACGGAGGGGGAAATAAAAATAAAGAAGCAGAGAATTTAACAAACTAGTATATATTTAATATTGACATATGAAATGGGTAAAATAATAATACTTATGCAAAAACATTCCTGTATAGTATAAGAGCAAAATAATATTACATTATTTGCTTTACAACACCATAAACATTTACTTTTTCTTCTTGTATTTTGTGGCATCATATCTTTTTAAATAACAGTAGTGGTCACCCAACATAGATGGATTCCAGTATTCCTGGTATCTTGCTTCCATCGCCTTGATGGCCAGGTTAAATCTCTCTCCTTGTTCTTTGCTTACTGCTCCCAAATTAAAAAAAAAAGAAAAAAAAAAAAAAAACTAAATGGAAGCATAAAATGCATTCTTAAGGATATGCTAATATTTCATATGCTTTCAATAGTTTGTCTATGAGGATTTTCATCATTCTTGTTAGCCAAAAATCCTTTCACTATACTTAAAAAGCATTCCCATGCTGCCAATTCCTTTTCTTTTAACTTTTCTTAAAAACTGAAATAATTTAGAAGTTTTCTTATTTGAGGTTCAATAAATATGCCTTCTTTCAGTTTATCATCACTTAATTGAGAATATATATATATATTTTTTAGGTAGTTGAAACCTATACATTCTTTTTCCATGGATTTGACAAAGTTTTTCATAAGTCCTAGCTTAATATCTTTTTTGAGTTTTTGAGGAAGAATAATCTTTTTTGAGTTAACAAGGGGTGGGGCATATTTTATATTTGATTTTCCTGGTACAAAAGGATTTCTCTGTGACCAGTCTTTCTTGCTGTAATGCTCATTTGTTGCTCTGCCCATAGGCATAAAAAACATTAATACTTTGTAAAGTTCCCTTAAAGTTCCAGCAGTATCCCGATCACTTTCAAATATGTGGTGTAATTTATGTGACAACTCCCACAGCATAAATTGTCCCCTAATTTGGCACTTGAAATTTTTAAAAAATAAGCTTTTTTTTACTTCCTCAAATATAGCTCTTCCTTGAGACTCAAAAATATATCATCCGCATACATTACAAAACTTATCCGTAGAATTTTTGCAAGATCGATGAAAGAACTTGCCATTTTCAAATTGAGTTAAACACTTGCCAAAAAACAAGAATACACAGATAATTGATATTTTCTCTTTTGGTAATACAGTTCAGGAGCTGAACTTATGAAACATTGAATAACAAATTAGCAAAATTTTAGAGGGAAAAAGGACATTCAAGTATAAGATCGGTGGCCTTGAGTGCTCTTATTAGTTGTGCCCTTTTCTTTTTCTATTCATCATCTATCATGTGATGAAGAATACGAATATACAATTTTATTTTTTCTGTCACTTTTATATTTTGTAAAAATGCATTTAAACATGTGAAAAATGGGAATTTTTCAGAGTTATCACCTTTTTAAAAAAATTAAAAGTATACCTTATACAAAAATGAAACAACTTACCGGAAATCTGATTTTATATTCATATTCTCCATGCCAAGAACCATTAAAAATGATAAAAGGCAAAGGGCTAACACGTTTTCTGTTGATACTCATAATTTTTATCTTCAGTGTTACAGAAAAAAGTAGACAAACCGTATATCTTTGAAACTAGCTAGTGAGAGAAAAACATGTCAGATTCGGAGTCAGGTCACTCGAAAACCCCCATAATGGTAGATCTCTTCTGTGTTACGAAATTAGTGTTGACCTGTGTAATTAATATTACAGCTCTTTATTTGATGCCATGCTTTTGTTGATAACTGTTAATTATTCATTAATAAGTTTTTCAGAACTTTATCATAAAACATTTTTGTCATCAATCACAGTATTTAGTTTTCTGTCTAAGAGGGATCACATTATCATTATTATTTTAAGTTGAGAATTATTGTTCGGATTTAGCGAAGGTTGATCCATAAAATACAATTTAAAAAAAAAGTGTATTTATTATTATCTGCCGATGTTTTGGCTTACATTGTAAGCCATCTTCATGATATGAAGACGAGAGGGGACGTGTTGTAACCTGGATAAAATATTCATGATTATTTTCAGTCTTCTTTAGCCAACTTTTGATTGAAGACAACATTCATTACCATAAAAATTTTTTTCTTTATTCTTAAGACAACTCATTTCTATACTGAATGAAATATTTCATCATAATTTTGAATTTAATACTTTTCTCATGATCTGAATTTTTCTTAATTCACTGGTTTGACAGTGTTTTTAATGTTCTAAAACCTTCAAAACAATAAAGGAATTACCTATTTTCTCATAGGAATAATAAAGCATTAACTTTTCTTTTAGTTATAGAAATTTATTTTATTGAAATAAAATTTTGTTTTGTAGTTATTATGTCTCTGGGCTTGACTTTAATTGCAAAATTTCCTTCTGCTTTCTGAAAATCATCTTACAGCATAATATAATATATAGTTTTATATGGTATTGTTTTAAAGTAATTTTATTTGAGTTTTAACTTTTTTTTTTCAGATTCTTGAGGCAGAAACTGTTTGCAGTATTTTTCGAGACAATTACACACTGTCTAATGAAGTGAATGAAAAAGTTATTCAGCATTTTATTCATTGCATAGAAACCCATGGACGTCATGTCCAGTATTTAAAATTTTTTCAGACCATTGTTAAAGCTGAAAATCAATTTATTCGAAAATGCCAAGATATGGTGATGCAAGAAGTAAGAAGTTTTTATTATTTTAACTTATAATTTTACTTTTCTTACATTACTTTTCTCTCACCCTTCGTCAGTGAGAAGTGAAGAGATACTACTAGTACATCTGTAATGAACATTCTGCTCTTACTAGAAATTTTCGGATCATCTATTTGCTCTGTCACTATCCATTCACAATTTTTGGTGATCTGTATGAAAAAAAAAAAAAAATAAATAAATAAAAAAATATAAAAAAAACTGTTGGTAAACAAAATAAGTCACTGAAAAGGCAATTTATTTTTGCATTACTTACCTTTTTCATAGGATTTATGCTGTATCTAGATACAACTTTGTCATTAGTTGTTTTCAGTATTTCTTCAAAAAATGGTTAGGGCATGACCTACTGTATTCAATTATTTTTCCATGCTTCTAATTTACTAATTATCTAGCTTCACTATTTTGACCCACACAATAAAAAATTTGGCTTTCTTTTTACTTATTTATTGCTTAATAAATGTCACTAAAGTTTTAGTTAGGTAATATACAATATTAAAAAAATATTAATCTTTNGAAGATATTGGGATTTTAAATTTTAGTCTTCATTAAAACTCCCTGCACCTGAACCATTTTCAGAAAATAATGAACTAATCTAAGATTTGAAAAAAAATAGCATAAATGACAAATTTGTAAGTCCTGTTGTTTTTATTAGGAAAATTTAAAATAAACAAATAATTACTAATAAATAAATTTATTAATCAAAATATTCTGTTGCAATCAATAACCTTCTCCCAATATAATGGTAAATAACTTTTCTTTAAAAAACAGCTGATTTTTACTGACGAAAAATTTGTTCAATGCAGTAGCCTGTCTCAGTTGTTGAAACATTTCTGTTTATGATGGTAGTCCAGAGATCTAAACAGGTGGTAATCAGTGGGTGAAATATCGGAGGAATAGGGTTGATGTGACTTCCTAGCCAATCTCAGTCAATTTGTCCCTGGTCAATTAGGCAGTGCATTGTCCTACAGAAATAGAGGCATAATTGGTTTTTCTATTAATTTAGCCTGGATCAAAAAGATTGGGCTTCAAGTGGCAATGGCCTATATTGTGGTATATACTTCTGCAGTGATAGTTTGACCTTGATTCAGAATCTCAAAATACCATACTTCCCCTTGGATGTCCAGAGAGCAATGAGCAAAACTTTCTTTGGATGGAGATCAGCTTTTGGAATTTTTTTTTTTTTTTTTTGTCACCCAACAACTACTGATATGATCATCTAAAATGATTGTACAAAATCCATTTTTTGTCGCAGGTGGTGGTAATCTTGTCTAAAAAGGGTCCCGATTTTCAAGCGGGAAGCTAAAGAAGATGCAGTTGTTAAACCGCTCATTTATTGGCTTCTTTAAGTTTATGAGGAATCCATTTATCCAGTTTTACACTTTTCCCAGTTAATGAAGATAATTCCAGGCAGTGATTTGAGAAATATTAAGTTGTAAGCCCATCTCTGAACAAATCAATTATTTGAACTTACACTAAATCAATGACTTAGTCGGTCAGAGCGAGTATCATCTTTGAGTGTCTCGTCACCTGCACGAAATTTAGGAATCCAAAATTGTGCCTTCTGCTCATATAGGGCATCTTTTCTAAAAACAGAGCATATTTTTCAGGCAGCTTCAATCACTTTTAATCTAAGTTTATACTCATAAAACAAAATTGGCCTAATATGAGTTTCCACCGGAATCATTTTCAACTAGTCAGTTTGAATGCTTAAAGAGCACTGGATTAAGTCCAATGAAAAGTCCTCTTTTAATGGAGGATTAATATTTGTTTGCATGGGTTTAAGTCCACTTTTGAATTCATTGAACAACAAAGGCTCAAAGGAATAAATAATACAAATCATGAACTATATAAATGATGAGGACTTTTTGAAGGACCTGGTAGTTTCCATAAAATATTACGGTAACTGAATCAAATAACTTAAGTTATGATTTTTATCTTTAAATCACTGGAAACCTTGTATATTTTTTCTTATCACTAAGCCCAGTGATAACTAAATAATTATTGTTTTAAATTCATGTGTATACTGTTAAGCTAATTTTAAATATTATATCTGTGTGTGTGTGTGTAACTAAATAACTATTATTTTAAATTCATGTGTGTACTGTTAAGCTAATTTTAAATATAATGTATATATACATATATAAATTCAGTTTTGAATTATAAACGTTCACTGTCTGGTCCTGTTGATCTATAGCTAAGAATAATGAAATCTGCTTATAGCTTTCTCTGATTCCCCATCCCTAGGGCTTTAATTTGATTGAAAATCAAATCTTCTACTACACATTATAATTATGAGGATCTTAAATATGTAGTATACACTTTTACCAATCAATCTATGAAAAAATTGATCAATATATGAAAAAAAAACAAACAAAAAAAACAAGTATTATGTATTAATGTTCTCTTCTGAAATTCCCCTCATTTCTCCTATAATTTTATTTTTTAACCTTTCTTTCTTTCAGCTTCATTTCCCATCTCTTCTCAAATGACTCTCAAATTTACATCTTCTTTCCTCCCTCTAATCTTCAATTTTCTTTTGATAACCACGAAAGCCTTAAATAAATTCAAAATGATTTCAGACTAAATTCTCATAAGCATCAGACTATTGGTATTGGCTCAATTTTCCTTTTTAGTTCTCTTCCTTGCCCAAATTTTTTGCTACTCAATATCTGTCTTTAATCAATTCCAAAAGCCCAAAAATATACTCCTCCAACATATCCAAAAGCTTTTGATGTCCTCCCTTTTCTTTCCTCTATTTGATTAGTTTGCCGATCTTTAAAATGGTTTTCAAGGCTTATAAACTGCTTCATTTGATTTATTCTTAGATCCCCAGAGAATGCCATATTACTGGCTTCTCTATAAAAAAAATAAACTACTCTATCCTTTCTACTGCCACCAGCCTTTCATGACAGTTATTTTTAATCAGTAATTCCCTCCCACTTTTCTCCCTACATCTATAAGCTCTCAGTCTTTAGCTTTTTAAAAATAAATGCCTATTCTATAAGGTCTTGTTGTTCATACCTTCTGGTTTAATTTTATTTTTTATCTTTTAAAAATTTATATTGTAACCTAGTATTACGTACCATAACAACCTTTAATGTGTATTGTAAAATTTAAATAATCAGTAGCTGATAAATGACAGACATTTTCTATTTATACTCTTTTCTAAAGTACCCCTTCTCCTGGTCCTTTTTAAACTCGAAACTTTACAGCTTCACATCTAAGAATTTTTTATTTTATTGTAATCTTTAAAACAATGCACGCTATTCGCATTCACAAATTTTTTTTTTTGTTCTAAATATAGTTGGTAAATGCTGGTGAAGATGTTTTAATATTCTACAATGACAAATCTTCATTTGCTCAATTTGTGTCCATGATGTTGTCAGATCGACACAGAATGGATGAATCAAGCCCTTTAAGGTAAGGAGTAATTCAAAATATTTTTATTTAACCAGTTCTTTGTATGATTTTAAATTCTATTATCTTAACTGTATGTACTGTCATAATATCCTCTTCTGTTATATTGATCAGCGGGATGTTGATGGTCATGTTCTTCTCACTTATGGTTGAGTCAGTTTCGAGTACAGTGTAGTCTGTGAAAACTTTACATTTTACAGGGAGATGAAGTATTCCCAAGTGTGGCAGAATCGTTTCCTGGAGTTTTGATCCTTTGCACAGACTGGTGAGCTAAGTGTTTTGTGGCAGGACAAATACCCATCTTTTGTTTCCCAAAGGATGTCAAATACTCAGGTCAGCAAACATGTTCCTTGTTTCATAGCTTCTCGGAATTGTCCTGGTAGAGTTCATGAACAGAGTAATCTTGCATTCCGGCTTATCGGCTCTCTGATTCACTGAAATTTGGCTACAGATCCACTTCGAGTTCTTTATTCCTTGCACCATAGTATATCACTTAACATTGCATAACCAGTTTTGGAGGAGGAAATTAGGATATAAGAATGTTGTGGTTTTATGTAGCAAAACAGGTTGACAGAATTAGCAATTGGTGAAGGTAAATTTTATAGTTTTAAGAGATAATAAGGGAGAAGGCCTACAATGGTAATTGTAAACCTAGTGATGAATAAATTATCTTTAATAAATGAAGCTACCTCTATAATTTTATAATAAAGGAAACAATTATTCATTATCGGTTCCAAGGGTAATTTATAGTTTAGAGAAATCTCACCTAGCTCATTTTGTAGTATTATTGGGAGTAGAATGTCAATATTGATTATTCCTCCTTGAATTAAAGTAATAGTATGTACGTATTCTCGTATAGTGTCTCTTTGTTCGTTTGCCATCGTATAGTGTCTCTTTGTTCGTTAGCCATCTTTGTTCTTTGGAACAAGTATCATAGCTGATTCAATTTCCATTTTGCTTTTGAGTGCATTTTCCCTATTTATCGCATTTTCCATAAATCTTGAATATTTATCAAGGTTGGAGTTTAAAATTTTTGTATTATCGTGTAATTGTACAAGTGAGTGGTTGAAATTGGTGATAGTTGCTGAGATAATTTTATTGTTGTTTGTTTATGTCCTCCCATTAATGAGTGGATAGAATCTGAATAAAATTGTGTATCATCGGAATCAGGGGTGCCAAATAGCCATTTTAACTAATTTCCAATTCCGTTTTTTAAATCTCGTTTTTTGTATGATGGTTCTTGACTTTTTGAAGATGAATTTATTCATCTCAAACTTTCTTTAGTGCTGTGTCTAGTGATTTAATCTGTCTATGATAAACAGTATTAAATTTCGACTCTGGATTGTTGCATTGTGTTACTGTCTTTGAATAGTGACTTTCAATTATCTGAAGTTTGTGGTTTAGATATGTGAGGTTTGTAAAGGTTAAGAGGTTAAAGTGTCGATTGGTCAGTTGAATTGTAAAGAATTCCACTGGATGATCTAATTTCATCTATGGTCTGGCTAAAGGTAAAAGGAAAGGTCAAGGGAAAAAGGATGGTTAGTAGTAGTTTATGCATTGTTGTTCTTTACCTGAAACATAAGGTTTCAACAAATATTAATCTTTATCTAGCTTCTTAAAATTTTTCTTGGCCTGTATATCATACTATATTATAATATATAAATAATTTATAATAATTTTAATNCCCAATTCGTTTAATAGTATATATATATTATAAGACGAGATCGTTGGGTTTGAAATTATGTGTCCATTTGTGAGTTTTGTCATAATTGTTTTTATAACTTGATTTTGCTTTCAGTTGGTTTTCTCTAGCCATTTTTCTGAGATATTTCATTTTACTTACGATTTCTTTAGCCAAGTCTGGAGATTTATTTTAAAGTGGTTTACCGAATTTACTGGAAATTCTCAGTGTTTGATCCAAAAATTAACTCGTATGGAGTCATCTGGTTTGACTTTTGGACATGTGTATTATATGAAAATGATGCTAAACTGAGAAATTCGTCCCAGTTATTTTTATTCTTGCTTACATTTGCATTTAAGAAAATCCTTTAAACTACGGTGAGTTTTCTCAAGTGTTCCATTTGTTTGTGGGTGGTAAGAACTTGCAAATTTATGATTGTTGGACAGTAAGTTTTTGACCTCTTTAAGGGTGTTGGAAGTGAATTCTGATCCCTAGTCTGTTAGAATTGATTCAGGGAAACCAAATTGAGTGCAAAATTTAAGAAAGTAGATGCTAACTTTCAGGGCAGTATGTTCAGGGATGGTGTAAAATTGTACATATTTTGTTAAATCCTCCTGAAGACAATTAATAGCAATGAATTATTGGCGATGAATTTATTGTCATTTTATGTTTTGTTCAATGGTCTAACAATACATACATAGCTACTCTTTCGTAGAAACTCCTTGAAGTTGTTGTTATGAGCATGGGACTTTTCATTGGTCTGAAGTTAATTTGGCCGTCTGGCAAGTGGGGCATTTTTTGACGTAGTCGATCACGGTATCTCACATGTGAGGTCAGTGGTATTTACCTTTTAAATTTAAATATGTATGGTCGATTTCTTGATTTCCTGCCAACACAATATTTAGGAATATTTTCAATTTGTTCAGGGCCACTCACCTGAATTATATCGGTCTTTAAAATTTTTATGGTAAAATCATAGATTATAAACTTCAGCATTTCGAAAAATTTGTTGTTTGATGTATTGATTTTTTGTATTATTATTGTACGAGAAGTTCTTGTTTCATTTTCATCTATTAGAGGCTTTAATTTTATCAAACATCTGTGATGATAAATTCACTCTTGTCAGGTTGGAGTTTCAGATTATGCCCTCTTAGCCTCTGGAATACATACATCCAGGAGATTTTTATAATGGTCTTCTAAAGTTTTACCAAAAATTACTATATCATCGAGATATGTAAGTGCTTTAAGACCTGTAAGAGCAGTATTCATTGATCTCTGGAATGTAGGGGGACCTTTTTTTAATCCAAAGGGCACTCAGAGAAACTCATAATGTCCTTGGGGAGTTTAAAATGATTTTTTTCACTTTATCTTCAAGGTTTACAGGGATTTGGGGAAATCCAGAAGCTAAATATAGAGTTGTGAAATAGGTTGCTTCACCTAGTTGGTCTAAGATATATTCCATACTTGGTAAAGGATATTTATCTGAGGCTGTGATCTCGTTTAGCTTCCTATAGTCTACATTCATGCGCTACTTCTTTTCACCAGAAGCGTCTGTTTTCTTTGGGACTATCCACATAGGAGAGTTCCAATGGGGATGTAGAATCTTGAATGATATTTTGCTCCAATATTTTTTTAGGTTAATGGTATGTGTGACGTGGTTGGGATTTTGTGGTTGCAAGCTTCTGTTTTAGTTAATTTGTCTCATTAATTAATAGTTCCATTAATTTTTCATTAATTCAATTAATTTTTTATCTTTGTAACTATTTACTTCAGCCAATATGCATGCAGTTTTAAGTTGGTCAAGTCTTTTATAAAAATCTGTTATCGATTCCTTAGGCATTTGTCATAATGTCTCTAATTTCTCATGTAATTGCAGTGTGTCTCTAGCTTGTCCATAATAACGTTTTAAGTGTTCCTTAAGTGCAGTCCATTTTTCTATTTTTCTAAAATTTAATTTGTTAATTAATTAACAGAACTCAATAATTGGGATACAGTATACAAGATTAAAGTTTATTTTTGTTCTTCTGATGTTTTTGGAAATAAACTGTTACAATTTTGAATGAAAGAAGTTAAATCTAGTGGTTCCCATTATAAGGTTTGAGAAAACTGAATAAGTAGGATAATGGTAATTATTGGGTAAGGTTAACTGTAGAGTAAGGAATGATAAAGGATGAGAAAGAAAAAGAAAAAAAATTAACGGATATGCAATATAAGAATGACCTTACCTGAAATGTCCTGGAAGTGCAGATAAACCTTGTAAAATGTATTTCCTAATATTTCTCTAACTACTAAATCAGATCTATTACTCAAGGGTTTTTGTAATATTTGAACATTTTCACACTATAAATTTTAAAAAGGCTATTGCCACTGCTGCCACTAGAAAATTAAACCCTCTGTCGTATTAGGACAGTTAATTAGGAGTCTAACTCAAATGACATCGTTAAATTCTGCCACCAGGGTGAAGAAATAAAGGATTTCTTTCTTTTGAACTACCCTTCCCAATCCTATGAGCAGGAGAACCAGGTTCGAGTCCTGGCTGGGACTGATAGATTTTTTTTTCTATTCCCTCTCCTCTCATTAATTGTTTAAAATTTACGTGGGATAATAAACCACAACTACATTAATATTTATAAATGAAAATTAAAAAAGTAAATAATGATAGTCGATAAATAGCTAGACAATGTAAGCTCCTTCGAGCATAAGACGATGTATTCATCTTTCTCGTGGGTAAGGCTGTCGCTAGTGTGTTGGGAATTTAATAAGTTATCTAGCTCGTCCCGCGACGTTGGTGTAATGGAAGCATACCGGCCCGGAAAGCAGGAGATCCAGGTTCGAGTCCTGGCTGGGACAGATAGATTTTTTGTTCTATTCCCTATCATTAATTGTTAAAAATTATTTATTTATATTTTAAAATGTATCTATAACCTAATGACAGCTATACTCTTATCACTTTTTAAAGACAGAAATAAAAATTGAAATAAGTTGTGGTTTCAACTATGGCCCTAGATACTCAATGATGCAACTATCATTATCCCATACTTGCCTGCTGCAGAATAATATCAGGTCTTAATATTGTTCTATCATCAAGCAAGGGCTCTTTAAAATCTTAAAATGATGAAAATAACTTTGGCATTTAATGTCCCGTCAGTACCTGAATACTTTTTTAAAGTCTTTCTAATTCAATTTATCAACAATTGTCAGAAAGTATTCTTGTTTTGTAAAAAACCTTAGTGAATGCTAGTCAGCTACCTATTGTGCCATATTGTTAACAAACTGAAATCATTGCTTCAAAAATCTGCAGCTTCTGTTTTGCTTATGGTCCTTACCATAAGCTCCTTAGCTTTTGCTCGAATTACATGAAACATATTGCTTCTTTTATAATTAATATATTTAACTTTTTATTTTCCATTGAATGTAAAAAATCATCATTATGTTCTTTTGTGAATCCTCCAAGGCAGCAGTCTGCATATTTTTGCACTCTTATATTTTTTAATTGATAAAATATCAGATATTACCTATTCCAAAATATTACTCTTTGCTGAAAATTGAATATTTTTTAGTGAATTGATTATAATCAATTTGAAAAACAATTTCTGTTGAGTAAGATTTTTCAGCTGTTTTCTATAGAATTAGGCATGCTGGTTTCAAAACTGTTTTTAGTTTTCTTCTAACACGTCATGTTCGGTTTCTATGTACGTGGGGAGCATGCTGGTCTTGACCTGCCTGTTTAGTTACGTCTGTTATACTATGGTGAAACGTTGTGTGTCCGTAAGCAGAATTTAGTATTTCGTTATGGAAGTGTACAGAACATAGTGTGTTTGAACTGAAACATTTCCTTATGGCTACCCCTACCTCTGCTCCTACACGCAGAAAGTGCTAAAACAGACCCAATTCGTTTTGTTATATATGTGGCAGTTTCACCATTCCCAGTCAAAGGATAAACATCAGTACATTTGTCAGACAAGCATATTTTGCCTATTTTAAAGTGAAATTTGATGATCAAGATAAAGCATGGGCACCTCATAAACTGTGTTAACAGTGTGTTAAAGGTTTACGGATGTGGACTAATGGAACACTTGCTAAGCTTCCATCTGGTATACCTATGATTTGGCGTGAGCCCAAAGTCATTCAAGTGATTGTTGTTTTTGTATAGTGAAAACATCGGGATATAACAAGAAAAGCAAATGTAGCTATACGCCCAGTACCGCATTCAGCGGAAGTCCCCATGTCAGTTTTTAATGAATTTCCCTCTTTGAAAGAAGGGGAATACAGATAAGGCATTCAAAAACAGTGATAAAGACTTTCTTGGAAATACACCAGCATTGAATTACTCCGAAATCGTCCAGCAATTCTTCGAAAGCTTCCAAAAGCCAGGTTGCAACATGAGCATTAAACAATTTTTAGTACAAGGGAACAGAAAAAATAATCTAACTGTCCCAGCAAGGACTCGAACCTGGATCTCCTGCTCTCCGGGCCGGTGCATTTTCCATTTATGCTACCGAGACAAGTCTGATAAGTTATTAAATTTCCCGCACTAGTGTCGAGAGACTAACCTCCGAGGCAGAGGAATATACCGTCTTATGCTTGGAGGAGCTGACATTGTCAAGCTGTTTAAATGACTCTCGTTATTTACTTTTAAATTTTAATTTTATAAATATTATTTTTTTGTGGTATTTAATCCCACATATATTTTAACAATTTTTAGTGCAAGGGAACAGGATTAAATACCACAAAAAATAATATTTATAAAATTAAAATTTAAAAGTAAATAACGAGAGTCATTTAAACAGCTTGACAATGTCAGCTCCTCCGAGCATAAAACTGCTTCCTACTATTAATTAATTAAACAATTTTATATGTATGAACTCGATTTAACTTGTATTAAATGTTTTGTAAACTTTATATTTGGTACGTTTTTACTTTATGTTCTTTTAAATGCATGATTTTTATGATTTCTGAGTATATCCTGCAGTTAAAAAGTTGACGTGATAGACAAAATCTGAGGTTATTCTCAGATTCAGACGCCAAGAATTAGTGAAAAAACATCGCCAATAGACAAAATTTCAGTATTTAATTAATGAAAAATTGTCTAGAGAAGCAATAGTCTGACATTTAGGTTTAATTTTCCAATTAGCCCTACATTTGCTATGTAAAACGACTTTCATTAAAGCTCAATAATATGATAGAACTAAAATTTGATTGGTATGGAAAATTTGTCCTTTCATACTATAACTGCTAAAAAGCATTTGACACACATTTTCTAGAAAAACCATTATTATCTTTAAATCTCAGGTTTACGTCAGGTTACTCACCTTTAATTGATTGTGCTTTAAGGTAGAAAATTAGTGTATGCACTTATAACTCTATTAAAGTGACCACTACTGTTATATTTGGGATGTTGGTAACCATTGCCTTATTAATATTACAATTAAATATTTCACTTTTACAGTAAAATATTTAATTTATCCTTTTCTCTGATATTTTTAATGATGTTTATTTTATGAAATAAGTTTGTAGTTTATGTTATAATAATATTATGAGTGCATAGCAATGTGCTTAATTGCTAGGTACTGCACTTAATTTTATTTTAAACATAAAATTGTTATGTATTATTATTAACTATGAAATTATTTTTTAGGTACCATATTGAATTAGTTAAATTACTTGCTTGCTGTACAATGGGGAAAAATGTTTATACTGAAATCAAGTGTCACTCCCTTTTACCTCTTGATGACATAGTTGCAATGGTTTCACATCCAGATTGTATTCCTGAGGTATTTATTTGATTTATGTTTATATCCTTGAGTGTGTGTTTGTATCTTTGTGTAAATAAATTTTGAAAGTATTAATTTAATTTTATTATCAGTATTACTGCATGTATGTATTTATTTGAAGATATGAATGTTAAGTTATTGCAAACCTTTATACACTGCTACTTACTATTTTTTATTGATAGTTAGTTATTACTACTAATAACTATTACTATTGAAAAAAATTATTAAAAGGTCCTTAGAAATTCAGGAATGGACAATAAATAAGAAAAGTATACTGTACCATAACTGCAAATCAAAATGCAAAAAGGGGTGCCAGGGTAGCTCAAAGGGATCTGTATGTGTCTCGCAATCCTGATGCTGCAGATTCAAATTCCACCACAAATTTGAAATTTATAAATAAAAGCTTGTCCTGAGCCATGGGTGTTTAGAATGGGGTGGCAACCTGTATATAGCCCCTCCCTCCTAAGTGGTTGAAAGGGAGGCAAACACTATTTAAAAAATAAAAATTGCAAAACACATCATATCATGCCCTCCAGTAGAAACCTACACAGCCTTCACACTTGAGTATATTGGCTCGTAAAATGAGGGTGCAGTAATGTGTTATGTACCAATAAAAATTTTTTTTAGTAGGAGTTGGCAAACTAAAATTGAAGTAGTTGACCAGAGTAAGTAGGTTATGTGTATCAGTATAGGATATAAAAGAGAGGATATAAAACTTTTACTTCAACCCCCTTTCTCCTTTCCCATTTGTTTTTCCATTGTGATATTCACCCATTTGATCTTATAATTTATTCTATCTTTATATTTATTTAACTTAGGTGAAAGAAGCATACACAAATTTTCTTAATCATTGCTACATTGATACTGAAGTTGAAATGAAAGAAATTTATACATCTAATCATATGTGGACACTGTTTGAGAAAAGCTTCATTGTTGATATGGGAATTGTTGCTAATATGACTCATGATAGGAAGCACGCAGACACAGCTATGGAAAACTATGTAACTAATACTGTGATGAATATAATTACAACATTTTTCTCCAGCCCATTTTCAGATCAGTCAACAACTGTACAGGTATTTAACAGAATTAATAATTACCTTTTAGTTTTTAAAATAAGAATGTAATTACAAAAATGTATTGGGCTCAAATTTGTTTTCTTAACTAATCATAAGCTGAACACTGTTAAAAATCAATAAAGCAAGTCCAATTCTTATTGCTTATTAGATACTGATTTGTTTATTTAGCATTTACCTATCATAATCAGTCAATTTATAAATGTAAAAGCTAAGTTTTTGCACTTCTGGCTGGCTTAGTAGTGAGGGACCTGAAGTGTAGCCCATAAATGTCAGCATTCGAAGGGGATCTTATTATTTCCTTAGCTGGATCCAGGCTGACAGGAGTTGGGTTGCTATAATTTTCCAAAAGGGGAAACATGGAGAAGAAACCTCATGTCAGTAACTGGGAGATCTATCTAACTTTTCTCACCAGTGATTGTGTTGTTTACCCAATTATCTATTGGGAGGCATTCATTTTTCTTTGTACATAAACTATGTTTGTATCCAAAGTGTTGGCCTAACCACTGTCAGATGTATAATTCTATCAGAGAAGCATTAATTTTCTCTGTCTATTATTTTATTAATTTTTGGTTCAATTATTTTATTCATAATTTTATCTATTGCTTTTGGCTGAAATTAACTATTTTTAGCTCTTTGTGGAATTCTTCAAATTTTTCATGATCAGATAATCATATTTGACATTTATTTATTTTTTATATCCATATCTAATGAAACA
>KZ807940.1:118627-133349 GCA_000696205.2 Oncopeltus fasciatus
ATATATATATATACAACACTAACAAAAATTCACATTTACCTTTAAATGTAAAAACTCAATTGATCATCAACCATTTTTGCTAATTATAGTGGGTGACCACCCAATTAATAATGTAGATTAGTTAAAAAATGGGAAGTTACATGATTTCATAGTTAAATAGATCAATTCTTCAACAAAGGATTATTTGCAAAAAAAATTTCTCAATTACATTCGAGAAAATTACATTCCAAATTGAGTGTTCAGGTGGATTTGATGTTGTGAAGATAGTTGAGTTGTGGACAGTCAGATCCTATTTGCATTCTTTCCTAGTTAAGCAACTTTAGGCTGGATATCATCAGTCTTGGTAGATCTGGATCTTCCCTCACTCCAAGAGGTGGTCGCTCCTGCATGGTTCCAGATAGCTCTCTGCAGGCGGCTCACCTATATATAAGGTTGCAAACTCGATTAATCATAAACCATTTTTGATAATTATATAATAATTTTATTCTTTTTTATAGACAGCTAATAACAAAATTAAGAAGAAACTATAAATAAAACAACAGTCTATAATAAAATTTCTTGAGTAACACATTATAATTGGCATAAAAGTTTAAAAAAATATTAAAACTGCCTTACAACTTAGTATGGTTGTATGAGTACCTCCTTGGCATAGCTGCAACTGAGCTATTAGTTAGAACTTTTCTCTTCAGTTGGAATGAGAAATTTTCTGTTGTATCTGAGCTTCTGCCTCTCACTCTCTAATTGTATCCAGTAAGACTTCGGTTGACCTGAATTATTGATGATTGTTCCACAGGACTTGTGATCTGTAATCCATATTCTCTCTCCTGAGTGAAGTTCCTTTAGTTATCTGACCATATGGCGATTGTCAAAATTCCTCTTGTAGGACATCTTCCTGTCTCAATAAAGTTTATATAATTTAGAGTTGATGCTTTTTCAAAGTGTGATGTGAAAAGTGGCCTTTGGCAAATCAAATTGGCTGTTGAGTCAAAAGATCTAACAACTTTCATAACACCATTTGAAAGGTTTAGATTTTCTTGATTACCTTTTGGAATATTACTTCAGCTCCTGAGTACTTTCAAAAGTATTAAAGGTAAATCAGGTGCTAGAAAGTAATCTTAATAAATTAAAACATATGCATGATATCCTCCAGCGGCTCCAGTAATAAGACCAAGTTCGTAGTCTACTTTTGGTAGAGGATGAAATTGTCGTTTGACTGCTTCATTCATTTTTTTCAGGTCAACACAAATTCTCACTTTCCCATCTAACTTTGAAACAACAATTCATGGGAGAACCTATCACTTGTTCAACAAGCTCGATAACTCATGCTTTCTCCATCCTGTTTAACAGCATCTCTGAGAGGAATGGAGATCTTTCGGGGAACTCATGAAGCGTTTGGAGTGATTCCTTCTTAAATCTCTATATTATTATTCAATGATCACTTCATTACCATTTCATTCTCTTTGAGCCTGTAAAGTTCTTGGATGAGCTCCTAGTTGTGTTGTTAGTAGAATATTAATTTGTAATGCAAAGCTTAGATATTTTATCTTTGTGGATGACATAATCATACTGATTATATCATATGACAAAGTGAAAATTCAGGCAATTCTGTATAAAATTAAAGTATACTTAGAACAATTAATTTTAAAAAAATTAAAAATAACAAAAAATTAATAAGTAAACATCACTGAGCCCCTGCTAAATACAATTGTATCAGGGGCCCATCGACCCCACTCATAATAAGCTTAAACTTTAAGGCCCAGCCGCTGTGGAGGATTGTAAGAATTGGAATCCGACAACAGGAATTGGGCATGTGGATTAGGATGAAATTGGAGTTTACAATGGAAGTGCTTGAAGTGGGTAGATCTTGGACAAAAGGATTATTAAAGTTGTAATGAAGAGTAGAGTTGGACATATAATATGGAGGGTTAGCAATTATTCAAGCATTTTGGACTGAAAGGATTGTATTTATTGGATATAGAAAGGCTTAGTGGCATCCCACAGTTCTGCACCGTAGGTCCAGATTGGTCTTATTATGGTCTTTTAGATGGTCAGTTTGTTTTCTATTGTGAGCTGTGAGCCCCTATTTATAAGGCTGTATAAGAGACCATGGTGTTTGTTGAGTTTTGTCGCTTGATTTTATTATGTTCACTCCAGTTTAGTGGTAAGTCAAGGTGGAAACCAAGGTAACGGACTGAATCAAAAAGAGGTATAGGGATGTTATTATATGTAACACTATTAGGAAAATCTTTTCTTTGCTGAAAATTTACCTGTACGTATTTGGACTAATTTATTTTAGTTCTCCATTTGCTCCACCACCGCTGAATAGCATCAAGGTGGTTTTGTAAAATGTTGGAGGCGGTTTTGGAATCAGGATAAGAGAGGATCGCTTTGTCATCTGCAAAGAGGGCTAAGAGGGTATTAGGATGATTGGGGATGTCTGCAGTACAAACGATGAAAAGGATAGGTCCAAGTACATTGCCCTGTGAAACACCTGCTTTCACAGGGAAGTGATTGGAGTAATCTGAACCTTGCCGGACTCTAAAGAAACGGTTAGGAAGGTAAGATTTATTGATTAGGTAGATGGTGCTTGGAAATATGGACTTGATCATATATAATAGACCAGTATGCCATACTCGATCAAATGCTTGAGTGACATCTAAGAATGCACCAGGAAAAAATGATTTTTGCCCAAGGGAAGTAGAAATGAAATCTACTACATGAAACACCTGCTGAGTAGTAGAATGATGGGATCGGAATAGTAGAATGATGGGAAGCCAAACTGATGATTAGGAAGAATATTTAAGAAAGTTATTATAGGTATCATTCATTTTAGAAGAACTTTCTCAAATACCTTGAGAACTTTCTCAAATTACTTGGAAAGTGAAGGAAGAAGGCTAATTGTTCAATAGGATTATGTGTTAGAAGCAGGTTTACCAGGTTTGGGAAACAGGATTATTTCAGAAAATATCCAGAGAAGGGGAAAGTGGGTGGTTGGAAGGACTCAATTCTAGAGGTAAGTCAAGAAAACAATTGTTTTTTGGGGTAGATTTCGAAGTATTAGCCCGGTGATAAGGTCATAGCCAGGTGCTTTATGCTTAGGCTCCCTGGCTGAGGTAGAGAGTTTTTTTTCTAGCTCCCTGTACGATTCAAATTAATAATGAAATGTGGGATTACATTACCACAATTATCATCATGATTTGAACATCTAGTTTTTGTTTTACGAGACGGGATAGTTTGTCGAACTCCCTATGATCTGAGGGATTCCTGCACCTCTGGAATAGGGCTCAAGCTTGATGCTTAGCAAGTATGAGGTTTTAATGGAATCAGGAACTATCTCAGCTGAATTTACAGTGTAGTGGGTGCTGGTGGGTTTTAACTTTGAATATTCATTACTGAATCTTAACAGTAATGAACTGGACACCATCATCCAGATCTTCAAAGGTTTATACTGACCTGAAAATACCTGAAAAATTCAGCATCATACAGAGCACGACCACAGGAGTTGGTCGTTCTCGAGCCCCACTGCAAGTGTTACGCATTATAATCTCTCAAGGAAACGAGGACCTAAGGATTTAAAGTGTTCTTGGAGGTGATTTTATGTGATGGATTTGTTTGGATGGCAGTACACTGCAGATAAAACAATTGGAAATATGGAAGTTTCGATGGACATTGAAGTAGATTGAAGAGAATCTGTGGGAGTGGAAGGTATTAAATAATGAGTATGGGAAGTGTGAATAAGGAGTTCCACCATGAGCTCGTCCGTCTGGATGATCAGTTAGGCATGTATTGTATCTTGGTATTCTTTGTTAGTCGTGTTTCAGTAAGTAAAAGTACGTCTATATCTTTGTCTAGAGTCAGTTTCAGTTCATTTGTGTATGTTTGAATGCCATTAGCATTCCAAAGGAGGAGGGAAAAGGAACTAGGAGGGAGTGGATTCATTTCATAGTGGATGAATTCATATTTGTGACTACTGTTGTCAGGAGGTTTATAAGAGGATTGTTGAGGGCACAGAATTCAGAGAAGGACTGAAGCATGGCTTGGAGGTCATTAAATGCTGGTGGTGGAGGAGGAACATGAGAGAACCTTCTCACAATGATGGGGGGTGGTCGAGCTATACATTGCGTGGTGGGTTCGGCATCTATCTCCTCTCCTGTGATATTTTGAAGAGGCTGGAATGGGTCCTGGGTTGTGAACTGTGATGTGGTCACGTTTTCCTCATTATTTAGATGTTCGGTAACAATGACAGGTGGTTGTGAATTTACTGCCTGTGAGCGAGGTGCTGGGGCATGCTGGCAGTTGGTTTTGTGGCCTCTAGTTTGGTGTGCCACTGGCAAAACTTTAATAGCTAAAATCATTTTTTTTTTATTACTGTATCTTATCTAATGAATATGCTTAATTTTAATTATCCTGTTCATTTAAGGTCTATAAATTTTGGAACATCATTTATGGAACACTGTATATTTATTTTCTGTGCCTTCCTTATTATTCGGTATCTTTTTGAGTTTTGAGATTCTGAAGAAGGGATATAAACTGATGAAGGATATGTCATTTAAATTTTGTTTGATTTAAAACTTGTGAATTAATTATGTAAGTAAATAAAGAATTGACGTTTCCATTTATTTATACTTGGACACATTAATTTGCTTACAGACAAGGCAGCCAATTTTTGTCCAGCTTCTTCATGCGGCTTTCAGAGTGTCACAGTGTCCTTGGCTCAATGCATCTCAACAGCATAATGTTGAAGCATGTATTCGTACTCTTGTAGATGTTGGCAAGTATAACTTTGTTCTTATACTAATATAATAACAGGTGTTTTAAGATGTTTTTTGTTGGGGTTCGGTCAAGGTAGATTAAAAAAAACACAAATTTAAAAAATGAGTATTTTTTAAATTATCTACCTTGACCGAACCCCAACAAAAACCATTAAATTATAATATCTACAGTAAAAAAAAAACTCTCCATTCTAGATTTTAATTTTTGTGATGATTTGCCTTTTTATATTTAATCACAGTTATACAATTAATTTTATAAATATTAGAATATTTAGTCTCTGTCGCAGAAAATTAATCTCTAACTTTACTAGAACAGTCTTTAATTTTATTTTTATAGGTTCATATTGTTTGACTTCATTTGGTGTTGGTAATAGCTCACCATTGTGATATTTAAAACTATATGGACTTTTTATCCAAAAGATAATATACTTATTTAAGAAGAGAATTAAGGCACCAGGGTAGCTCGTGAGACCCATCTAGCGCTATGGGTTCAAATCCCGCCCATTGCTAGCTTTTATTGATAAAAGCTTGGCTAACCTGAGTCATGGTTGATTAAAATATGATGAAAGCCTATAGAGAGCCACTCCCTCTAAAACCCTATATGGTTTAAAGGGAGGTAAATGCTTAAAAAAAAAAAATAAAATAAAAAAGAGAGAGAATTCATAAATGTGAGCTGTTTCAAAATATTATTAAATGGTAATTATATAACTAAAAGTTTTTAGACTAATTAGTCCCTGTGTATACATAGGTTAAATAGATCATATATATATAATCTTTATTCGTATTTAACAAAGACAATTAGAAAAAAAATTCTGACAATGGTTAAACCATCTGTCAGAATCTATAAACTGTGGCCAAAATTCTTATGAATGATAATTATACATATTTAATACACACATGACAACAAGTGAGCTAAAATTGCAATTACCTATAATACTGGATTATTCTATTTCACCTATATTGTACTTTAGTACAATATAGGTGAAATAGAATTTACAATATAGGTAACTAAAAAATTTAATATAGGTTTTAACCTAGATTAAATTTTTTAGTTACCTCAAGATTTCTGATTAAGTAACATTAATAAATATCATTAAATAAAAATAACCATTAAATTACACAAATAACAACTAAATAAATAATGAAAATTTACAATTAGTAGTATACCTATTACCAACTATTAATATTATTACTCAAACTATACTAAAAATTAATAATTAAAGTGTACTTGTACTTTCTAAAAATTACTATAAATCACTTATTACAACAATTAATTAATTACAATAAAATTACAATATTTTNGGTATATCTCTGTTTAAAACATATAATCTGGTGTACTAGTAGGTAAACAAAATATTTTCTTTATAAAATTTATTTGTAGCTTTTCTACTTTTTGTTGCTTTTGGAAACCCCAAACCTGAGTTATTTTTTTTGTGTGTGATATTTAATCCCACTTTAATTTTAAACAATAAATGCAAGGGAATAGAACAAAAATCTGACTGTCTCAGCCAGTACTCAAACCTGGATCTCCTACTATCTGGGTCAGCGTGGTAGCCAATTGCACCACCGAGATGAGCCAGATAACTTAATTAATCTTTTATTCGTCTTGCTCGGAGGTTTAGACTCCCGATACGAGTGCAGGGAATTTATTAAGTTATCTGGCTAGTCTCAGTGGTGCAATTGGCTTGCCGGCCCTGATAGCAGGAGATCCAGGTTCGAGTCCTGGCTGAGACGGTTAGATTTTTGTTCTATTCCCTTGCACTTATTGTTTATTAATAACAATAACTATAATCTGTCTATCATTCAATAACAATAACCACTAAATAACACAAATAACAACTAAATAAATAATGAACTATTATTTGACTTGAATGGTTTTGACTTTATATTTCCTCTTTTAACCACTGAATATGTATTTCTGTTAAGTAATTTTATGATTTTTAATAATTTTGTTGAAACCCCAAGGGAGGCCAACTTAAAAATAAGAGCATTTCTATCAATACTGTCGAACATCCCTTTAAAGTCCACAAAAAAGCAATAAGCAGGTTGATTGTTCACTAATTTTAAATGTATTATATTTTTGAGCCTAAAAATCTATTTATCTAGTAAAATCTGATTTTCTGAATCCTGCTTGCCATGCAGAAAGAATATTATTTTCAACAATTAATTGTTGTTAATCAATTTACGTGGGATAAAAAACCACAACCAAATAAAATATTTATATTATTTTCAGCTAATCAGTTTTGTAGTCTTGCTTTGTAAACTCTTGTAAATACTTTCACTACAGAATCTATTAGTGACATTCCTCTATAGCTGTTCAGTGCTTCAGCATTATTTACCTTTCTTGTAAATAATTGGTACATCCCCAGCATCCATTATTCTATTATATATTTTATTTATTACATAATTTTTAGTGCAAGGGAACAGAATAAAAAATCTAAGTCCCTATCTGTTAGGTATGTTAGGAGCCACCTAACTTACCTAACAGATAGGGGGAAAAACCCATGTGCTGGATTAACATACTCATTACTGGAAAAAATTCAGTTCAGCATCAGGCAGTGCCTCAGAAAGTGTACAAGTCCAACTTTAGCCTTAAAATAGTAGACTCCTGCTGAAAGCACTCCCCATTAAGACAGGGGAGATGGCCAATGAAGATATGTTGATATCTATTATATTTAAAAACTACAATTACAATAAATCTGAAAATTTAATGCTTTCTTTGTGGCGTTTGATAATTATAGATCAGAAACATTGGTTATTTATAAACCAATAGTAACTTCCCTCCAAGTTTTATCCTCTGTTTTGGCTTAGTTTTAATAGTGTAAAGTTTGAATCTTTTGTACTTTTGTTTAAGATACTGAAGAAACATCTAAGAATACAAAACTGAGCAATGAAAGTGTTTTAATAGTGATTTGTCTAATTTCTCATAATAGTTTTTATTTTTGTCAGCATAATTTTATGTATAAAGCATAGTTATTGTGAAATAAAATTTATACTGTAGGTAATAGCTAATTATGTTTAGAAATAATTTGATATCTAATTTTCAGGCTTATTAAGCACTCAGAAAAACTTTTGGAGGAAAAAGAAGAAAAACTGTGTGTCAAAGTTTTGAAAACTTTAAGGGAGATGATGGCTATTGATTTGGAATATGGAGAAAAGGTATTATGATTTCTTTCAATCTTATAACAGGTTTTTTCTTACTTAGTTTCAGGCCTAAATATGGAGACTAAGATTATAAATCTCTTGCTTGATGAAAGAAGGCTTGTGGCAGTATGAGTTATATTTAATAGTACATAATTGTATTATTTGGATTTTTGTAAAATTTGAAAAATAATTTTTTTTTATTTATTTATTAATAGGGAGAAAGTAGTGAGTCATAACTTAGAAAAGGGTGACTTTATTTAAAACAATAGAAGTAATTAGGTACCATGTAAATGATAAAATGGAAGAAATCCCATTTGAGAAAAAGTCATTCACAGAGAAGCTGCATAGACTAACTAAATTTCTGATGTTTCATTTAAGGTGGACCTATATAAGAATAAATGACTAATTTGATCTTACAATCTATGATTGTTGAAGGTGAGATCATTAAGGTTGATTTTAAAAATTTCTAAACCTTTGTCATTACATTGTTAAATATCTGCCATAATAAGTATCAACTTCAAACTTCGTGATGAAAAAGTGAATGGCAAGAAAAGAAGAAAAAACAAGGATCAGTCTCAGAGAAAAATATTTTATTATAAAGGACCAGAACTGTATCTACTGTGAAACACATGTACACAAAAAACAAATAACACTATTCTACCCTCATGAGTTGCCAAACCAGTACCTCTGAATGCTTAACTTAGGAACTTAGGAAACACTTAAAGCTGTACCACTGCTGCCTGAAGAGACGAAGGACCATCCTGGAAGAACAGAATATAATTACTAATATGCATAAATAAGTAAAAGTCCATCACACAAGAACTGCTTTATTTAAGTAATTTTAAGAAATAGGGTTTCATAAAGCAATGGGTGAAGTTGAGTTCAAACTAGAAATGATAAAATATGGTGGCTATCTGGGGAAAACACAATATATTAGCAGAAATCAAAGAGAGGGACTTGTATCAATCCTTCACAACAGTCGTATCTTTGAAAGGGTACACAGATGTGACTATATGGGAGCAATGGACAAATTGAAGGAATATTCAATAACTGAATATCTAAAGTAATTTCAGTTGAGGAACACATATAAAAGAAAAGAGTGAATTTTTCCCGGGGCTTATTTATGGGGTCAAATCTTGGTCTATAACAAAGTGGTATGTTAGTAAAATTCAGGCAGCTGAAATAAAGTATCTTAGAAAGTCAATTGGAAAGACATGGAAGAAGTTTATTAGATGTTGTTCTTGATTTTAAGGCCCTTAGAAAGTTTGCCCACATTCGAATACTGAATACTTAGAAACTGGCTACCAAAATATGTGTTAAAAGCTCGACTAGAAGGNTATTTAAAACAATAGAAGTAATTAGGTACCATGTAAATGATAAAATGGAAGAAATCCCATTTGAGAAAAAGTCATTCACAGAGAAGCTGCATAGAATATATATATTATATGTGTGTCAACTGGAGTTGAGGCCATGCATAGTATATATTAGTAGTATATATCACAAGATCATGCTCTAGCTCATCAATTTAAAACTAAAGAAATTTAATTTAGTAAGGATTTCATAAATCAAAGTAACATGATACCTTCTTCCATTGTTCCTAATTCTCCATTGGTATATTTCATTTCTCCTCTTAGTATTTTAAACCCATGGTTACTGACAAAATTCATATTGTCTTTTATGTCAATTCTGATGTCTTTCATTCTTATCCCAAATTTCAATTTATAATTTCTACTTTATTAATCAATTTAGAAATTTTCTATTTATTTGCTTGTGACAAATGTCAAATGTTTTACTCAATGTGATTAGACTTCCAGGGCTAGGCTTTCTATTGAATTTTGTGGTGTGAAGTCCATCTCATCTTCTTAGAAATTACTCCTTTATGACATTTTATTGGACGACTTCATTTCTATTATCAGATTGACTGGGAAACTCTTTTTCTTCAAAATTCTAATTGTTCTTTGTTTTTAAATGAGCTGCCAATAGCACTTTTTCTTTATGACATCTGTTTGATAGGTGATTTACTTTCTCCAGTTCTGCCATTGACTCATAATAAATTAGGTATCATGTTATACAAAAAACATTTTTTCTAATTATGTTTCATGTTTTTTATTTAATCTTATTCAGCGGTGGCCAAGAGATGCATGCTTTCAATAATTGTTAAATTTTATAATTTTGTGGTTGCAGCTCTCCTATTATTTACTCTTCTTCATTGTATCTGTGAGGGCCCTTAGAAAGGCTTTTATGCTGTCTTTATCCTTGCTTTAATAAATAATCCCTTCTTCCATGTAACTCTGCTGGTGGTGAGTACAAAAGTCACACCCATAAAAACTCACCATTATTTTCAATTCTTAAAATTTCATATTGAGGTATAGCTTGTCAGACTGGGGTCTTAATTCACTTTCATTTGGTTTATTCACTCACTTGGTTACATCAGTATATTTCAAAATATTTCTTAGCAATCACATTGCTTAAATTTCAAGAATTTATTGAACCCAATGTGACATTACAGCTTGAGGTTAGGGAAAGTTTTCTCACAAGTTTCAAATACTACCTCTCAGTCATGAAAATGGGATCTTTGTGACATAACGTCCTCTCTCGCCTTCATGATAGGTAGGTGTGGTTAATTTTTTTTTTTTTTTGGTAGTTTGTTTTTTGTATTTTGAATTTTTCTACATAGTTTACTACACTCATACTTTTGATATCACATTACATTTAGTTATGGAAATTCTATATAATAATATTGTAAATCATTTATTTTTTTTTTTTTTTTTTTTATTTTTATTCTTATGACATTGTATTTCAACAGCCTTGAAGATAGCTTGCAGCGGAAGGATCACAATTTCAGGATATGTACAAAATACTTCTTTTTTTTTTTTTAATTTGCATTTTTTTTTTTAATCTACCTTGATCGAACCCCAACATAAAAACATCCACATAACCTCACTTTATTTATTTGTTACAAAGAAGAAACATGGCAGTGCCTATCAAATTCATGTAATTTTAAGACATCGAGGGAAAAAATTTCACTGCCGTTAAAGCAACTTGTAAAATTATTAAATGTGACGTGGAAAGTCTTCGACCAGTGCACTGTACAGCATTAGTTTGATCAATTTCGTTGTAGAGATACAACTTTGGAAATGAAGGAGGGCTCTGGTTTACCAATAATGGATATTAATGAGATCATGCAGGAAGCTATTGAGTCAAATCTGTCGACAAGTACTCACCAACTTGCCAAGGAGTGTGGTGTATCAAAATATACTGTTAGTTGCCATAAACTGTCCATGGGGAAGGTAAAAAATAGCCTTACACTGGTCTGAAATAAGAGCATTTATAGTCGTGAAGACTATATAATGATCCCTTACTCCTCAGCTATCAGCTAAGAGGTTAGAAATTTGTGAAAATTAATTTTAAAATCCTTCTGATGTGTGATTTTACCAGAAGATTATAACCTTTGATGAAAAATGAGTTTACTGGTAAAATCAGAATACCCATAAGCAATGGCTAGACCATGGTCAAACTGTTTTTCTGGTTGCTATAAGAGAACAAATTTAAAAAAAAAAAATTATGCTTTGTGGTTTTTAAAAAAATTTTGATGGTGTTATTTAACACAAATTAGTTTCTGTTGGATGCTTTATGAATTCTGAATGTTTGTATGGATTCTGAATTTTACTGTGAAAGTTGTCTGAGCTTTTTCCTGCTTTGATCAACCAAATAAAAGTTTTATTCCAATATAATGCACGTCCTCATACTTCCTGTCGGGCCAAAGAAAAGTTTAAAGAACTTCATAGGTTCAAACTTGTGCCTCATCCATCATATAGTCCAGACCTCGCACCCTTGGATTACTACTTGTTTTGATCCATGACCCTATTTCTTCAAGGTAAATAATTTGATACTTTTGCGAAAGTTGAAATTTAAGTCCAAGAGTTCTTTGACAGCCATCCCAAGAAATGCTATCAGCATAGGATTGAGCAATTGGCTAACAGATGGCTAATGATACTAAATAACAATGAAATATACTTTTAATAGTAATAGTATTTTATCCAAAGATATAGTTTACAAATATTTGGTTGAATGAAAAGGTAATTTTTTTTAATAAACCCCTTTAGTTGAACAAGTGATGATTTTTAGAGAAATTTGTTGAGACTGACAATAAATTGATATTAAACTGTTATTGAAACATCAAGAATTAATTTTATATTTTGCATAATGAAGTAATTTTTACCCCTGATAATATTACTTACAGAGTAAGCTAAAACACTGACATTAAAAATTCCTTATTTTTTAAAAACCTGATAACCGAATTTTCTGATGAAATTATCTAAAATATGATTTATAGTAAGTTGTTCACATTGTACTTACAAAACTAATTTATTGTAAACATTAATTGCAGCAAAGAATAGATCCATTGCTATTCCATCGGATTTAGAAAATCAAGTTGCTACAATGTTTACAAAAAGCAGCTTACTGTCAAGACAAACCAGCAAATGGCTTCAGGCTTCTAAAACTCCAAAAATAGAAAGATCACAATCTCAGGTAATGTACTTTCATTGTACATTTTTATTTATTTTTATTTTTTTATCAATATATCCTAATAATACTGTCTTTAATATTTTGTAGTTGATGAGACTGGATCGTAGTATCATTGAAGGGCTTCAGGATATAGTTCTGTTATTGGAAGATCAATTGAAGCCTTTGGTCCAAGCAGAACTTTCATTACTAGTGGATATTCTTTATAGCCCAGAACTACTATTTCCAGAAGGAACTGAAGCAAGAAAACGATGTGAAAGTGGAGGCTTCATTCGTAGGTTATGTATCGAATTTTTTACTTTTCATTGTGTTTTATTGTTTATTTTTAAAATGGAATTATTTTTTGTCAAAATAATTATTATTTTTGTCTTTAGAAAGAAATGTTCTTTTTTTTAATTTACTATCTTTACTCTCTCTCTATTGATAAGTAAAATCAATCTATTTAGTTCGCTGATCTCTACATATTTTTTTATAGGGGGTAATATTATGCTTTAGAAAATCTATAATAATTCATTGTGCCTGATGGAATGTAAGCTTATTACCAATTGATCTATTTCATAAGTTGCGCCTAGGTATACTTCTCAATAAAATTAGACCCAATTATTTAACATGTTTTGAAAGATGTGGATGGCAACTTCTTATGCTATCTGTGGTTCTTTCTGTTAAATAGGTTATACATAAAGAATTAATCCATCAAGTCTGTTCCTCCCATAAAATTATTATAATATGGTGTTAAAATGGAAGTACCTGAGTATTAGTTCAAATATTTCTATCCTTATTGGTTTTATAGCCCCTATTTAAGGAGACTATAGAACCAATAGCTCTCACACTAAGAGTTTTCTCTTAAAAATGCTACTGAGGAGCGCCAGGGTAGCTCAGGGGATTCATTTGGGTTTCGCAATCCTGATGCTGCGGGTTCAAATCCAGCCCATTAATTTATAAATGAAAGCTGTCCTGATCCATGGGTGTTTAGAATGGGGTAGCGACCTGTAGATAGTCCCTCCTTCCATGACCCTAAGTGGTTGAAAAGGAGGCTAACACTATAAATTAAAAAAAAAAATGCTACTGAATAAAAATTTAAGTTAGAAAATATAAATGTAAAAGTATCAAAAATGAAAAGTGTATATAAAAGAAGGTTACAAAAAGATTGGTTTTTTTCGATGTAGTTAATATGTTTCCTGATTTATCTGTAATTCTTCAAATTATTGATACAAATTGGCAAAAGATGAATCTGAAAATAATTAAAGATAAAAATCTATTAGTTGATTGACAGAAGACATATGTTTTTGTTTTCATTGATAAATTTTCAAACAGCTTTATTTACTCTCATACCTTATATTCTCCGTCTTCATTGGTTTCTGTACATCTCCCGTTGGCGAGCGCTTTCGGATCTTGTCCATCTTCTGGCCGAATACGTACGTTCACTGTCACGGTCCGTATTCAAGTTCAGTATTATAGATTCAAGTTCAGTAAGTATTCAGAGAGTTGAATACGGACCGTGACAGTGAACGTACGTATTCGGCCAGAAGATGGACAAGATCCGAAAGCGCTCGCCAACGGGAGATGTACAGAAACCAATGAAGACGGAGAATATAAGGTATGAGAGTTCTATATTCATTGGTAGTAGAAATAATAATAACCCTTTAGATTATTAGCTTTATTTACATTCAAATAGGGAACCACATTTCTAAAGAAATTAGCAGAATAATAGTTTGAGAAGTATGATCACTCATAAAGCGCTATAATTTTTATAAAAATACCTTAGACTTATTTTTTTGTATTTATGAAAAATAGATTGACCTGTTATCTAGAATTTTCAATGCAAATTGTTACCTTAAATTCACTAAGGGATTGAAGAGAAAAAGGATACTATAAAATATTTTAATATATTAACGAACTAAATAACAGAGGAAGAATTATTTTAAAATAAAATGCCTATTAAGTTGTATTATTTGGTTAAAAAAAATATTAAGAATAATAATAAACTGAAACATAACCATTGATAATCCTGAGATCCAGATGAGTAGAAAAAATACATCTCTAAATATTTTAGCTGTTTTAAAATTCTTTAAAGAAGAAAATTGATTTAATAATTATACAACAATTATAGATCAAGTACAAAATGAAAAAAAAAAAAAAAAAAATCATTATTCAGTCGCTGAAAAAATGTTTTTCTGGGTGAAAATGTGAGCCAAGTGATTTGCACAAATCTCTCTTGGTGCTAGTTTTATACTGTTAAGAGAATTCTGCGGAGAATAAAACAAATGGTAATCAGATAT
>KZ807940.1:145035-155837 GCA_000696205.2 Oncopeltus fasciatus
TTTTAATAGTTTTTTATTATATTTATTTAATTTATTTTCATCTGGAGAAATGAGAGAGGGTTTTGGCCAGGATTAGGAAAATAAATTACTCCAAAATTGTTGGGTAATTATTTTATTATAGTAGACGTTTCAACTTAACTCGTAAGTCATCATCAGGGCAATAGTGATGTCTAGAGAGATCTCCGTAGGAGGTTTATGTTCACATCTCAGAGTGCAGAACTATACTCTACTTTTATATATGTAGATATACATTTTGAAGGGTATGTTCTCATGGCCCCCATATTTCCCATAATACACACTTGTGTGTTCTAGGGAATATAACAGAATTTCCTTTTTTTACACAAGTAACAAAATTACTTTGTGTTTTAGCCAATTTACTGTTAGCTTTATATACTTATAAGGTCTTTACTTGCTTCATATGTTTATTAATGTGTATTTAGCAAGCAATCAGAGATTTATATCTGCCTTATGGATATTCATATATATTTACATTCAGATACTAGATCTTATATCTATTCTTCTATTCTATAGAAGTGTTTTCTATTCTAATTGGGTCCTGTTCCTAACCCCTGCTAACTTTTCAGTAAGGTTTTTCTTTCTCTGATGACTTTCCACCAGTAGACTGATGTATTTATTTAACTGATCCTTTTTCCTCATTCTGGAAATGGCCAAAACAATACTTGTGAGAGCAGTACTCAAATATCCTGCTGGAATAGTAATGCCTTGACTATAGCCCACCATAGTTAGGAACTCTGTAATTAATAAGTCAGAAAAAGGGCAAGGACATAGGTAATGTCCAGGAACTCCTCAGTCTCTACGGCTTTGGACAGGTCTAAGGGATCTGAATGAGGAGTAAATGTTTTCTTGAGGTGCTGGGCAAACATTTCGGCCTTTTTTTGCCAGAAGAGGCCCAGGAACCATCTCCTTGACGCAAGGGAGTAGAAGCTTCATGGCTCTTAAGGATTCTGCGAGTAGCAATCCAAAGGGATTTTTCTCCTGCTGAGAAGGTAGACAGATAGGTATTAAAGGCCTCATTCAGGGAGGTACTTGTTTTGGAGTAGGAACCAGGGATAACGTTAGGAGAACTGGGCTGTGGTCAGAGGTGAGATCGTTTAAGTTTGAAGCGGAATGATGAAGAGGAGTAAGGTTTTTGCAAATGAAGAAGTCTAGGATATCAGGAAGGCGGTTCATGTCTGAGGGCCAATAAGTGGGAAAGGAAGGACTAATTGTGCTGAGGTTTTGGGATGATATCGCATTATACAGAGCACGGCCACGAGAGTTGGTCGTTCTCGACCCCCATTACGTGTTTTGCATTATAGTCTCCACCAGCAAGGAAACGGTGACCAAGGTCTTTGAGGAAGGTGCAAAATTCTGGTGTAGTGATTGGCTTATTTGGAGGACAATACACTGCTGAAAGTGTGATAGGATAAGTGGGTGTAGAAATAGACTCTGTTGATTGAAGGGACTCTGAGGGAGTGGAAGGTAAAATATGATGGGTATAGGATTTCTTGATAAGAAGTGCAGTTCCACTATGAGCTCGCCCGTCAGGTGGTCTGTCCTATAAGTGTGGTAGTCAGTAATTTTTAAATTATTTCATTTAGTTAATTGTGTTTCTGTCACTAATACTACATCTATGTTTTTGTTATCGAGTACTAGTTTAAGTTCATCAGTATGCGTCCGAATGCTGTTAGCATTCCATAGGAGGATAGAAAAAGAATTCTATGATTGGGGAATCATGGTGTGGGAGTTGGTAGAGTCATTTTGGTGACCAGGTTGGTCAGAAGGGATATGAGTGGTGTGATGATGGAGTTTTAGATGATACCTGTCACTGGTTGTCTCCGAACACCTGACTACAAGACTAGGATTAGTACCTCTTGTTCTTGCTTACTCACCACTGTTCTATCAACAAGACCACCAAACAGACTCCAGTTAATGTGCTGTACAGTCGGGAATTTTGTCTGCCTTGTGACTTAAAATTTAGTTTGAAGCTCAAAGAGAATTTTTTTGGGAGAAGAATATGGCACAAAAAGAACAGACAACATTCAAGAAAAAGTTCCAACCAACATCCTGGAGGCAAGTGACAGAATGAAAGAACAGTGCTACATCAAAGCCAGGAAATGAGGTTTTCAAAAAAGAGTCTTAATATGGTTGCATAATTCTCGAGAGCATTGAGGGTACTCTCCCAAACTCCAGAGTACCTTGGAAGGTTTTTGTAAAATAATAACTAGGATCAATATAGGGCGTAATAACCTAGAAGTTGATTGCCCTTCAATCTACTACTACTACTACTACTACTACTCAACGATGTCATATACTGTATCAAGAGGCATCCAAAAAGGAAACCTTAGATAAACCATTTTAATCGATTGACTCCATATAAAAGAGATCACATACCACTGGTTAACTAGCTGGTTAGTTATATCACCACAGAAATAAAAGACTATTTCACTAACTGGCCTACCTGCACAACTCCAATCGACTATCCAGACTAGTTATAAGGACATCTGTGTGCTTCCAAAGGACTATGTCTTGCACATTGTGTAGCTGAGGATTATGGATCATCCAGAGGAATTGCTGTAGTCTCCAGGAAGAAGTTTTGTGCTATCAAGGAATTGGACCACACTTATGTAAGTCATTCCATCATTAATGGAATGGACTGTACCTGTTTTACCTTATGACAAAGGATTTCTATCGAGGGCCAAGTCATAAAATGTAAGAGAGGAGGCTCATCGATCAGTGGGTACAAATGGACATTGGGCATCCCCAAGTTAGGTTGAGGATATGACACCCAGGATATGAATGTTTAAGACAGAAGATAGAGAAGATTCACGCTGGCACAAGGGTTACCTGCCAACTTTCAACCTGTAGAATGCTACTATCGCCATGTCAGGTATGGATGTTGCTTTAATTCCTTCCCTTAGTCAAGACCTGTTCTGGGACAGACCAGTTTAAGGAGGGGGTAAGGTTGAGGACTCTGGGGAAGCATGTAATGAGAGCATGTAATAATCTGGGTAGATCCGTGCGGAAGGGGCCAATTGAAGTTAGCCACCTGCTTCCAGATGACACTACTCCATTTATGAGGAATCCTATTTTCTAAGAAGAACGAGATTCGTGTGAAAGGTTCTTCACAGTAATAAAAGCGGCCCGCCTGCAGCCCTCGAGTCAGTGTCAGATCGGGAGTCTCTGAGCGACTACTGTTGCCTCAGATCAATACTGTACTGTCGCTGGTTATGGCCCTTGCCATGCCAGTGACAGTAGAGTATTGAGTATCAGTATCTAGTGAACTCTGATCTTTTGTAGATAATTTTCACTAGCTATTTTAAGGCTTCTTTGTAAATAGGCACTTCTATTTATTTGTATGTTTTGCAATTAGCTGTAAGTAACTCATCTTTGTATTTGTTTGTTTCTTAGTTAGTAAGGGCATTAGATTAAATTATTATCTGTTATTATTGGTATGATTATTTATTGTAATAAATTAGCTTTAATTTATTTTGTAATGACCCATATCCCATAACAATATATATGTGTGCGTGCATGCGTGCGTGCGTGCGTGTGTGTGTACATGTATACTACATATATATACTTTTTGCTGTCTGTGTTTTTGTGTTCAAGCTCAAATTTATATACAATTAAATTTGATTATGTGAATTCATGTAGAATTCTGTTAGTCACTTGCTTAATGTGATTCATGAAGCTATAGGCTGAGGTGTATGCAATTTGTAGATATTTTCTTATTCTATCAATATTTCACCTGCAAAAATACATGTTTGTATCATTATTTCTCTTAAAAACATGAACTAATATTTTTTGTTTAAAATAAAATAAATTTTAAAATAAAACTTGAATGTTATCTTAAATACTTTTTTTTTTTTTTCCATCACCCTAAGCTCTTAAAAAGTTTATTTTTTCAGTGATATTTACTTGTGTGTGCCCCTTGGAAAAATATCAGGCCATTTTATTTATTTCATTTTATTTTAAGGCAAAAGTAATGGTGTCATTATTACTGAGGAAATGAGAGAAGAGTTACACCAAGCTGCCATTGCAACCTCTCAAGCATATGCTGGAGTAAGAGCACTTTTGCCTGGTATGTCTTATTAACATGTGAACATTTTGTTAGGTATAAAGTTGTGCAATTTATATTAATGTATAGTGATATGAAATTGAATTCATGATTGAAGGCAATGTAAGGAAAAAAATGTTCTGAAAGGAGCAAAAAGGATAAATCTTCATTGCATTAGAAATTTTTTTCTTTTCTTTTGTTACTCTTTAGTGGCCATAAAGATGTTCCCTTTCTAGGAATTCTAGAAATTTTTGTGCCGAAAAATTTTATTTATTGATAATTAGATGTGGGTTCTTGGCACCTTGTGTACTTTTACCCTACAATATATTTGATTCTGCCAAAATGAAACCCCTATGATGGTTCAATAATATTAATCTGTTGTTAAGTCTTTTTGAATGATACCCAGTTCAGATTCAGTTTTATATATACACTTTCTTATTAATTAATAACAATTAATTTTTTGTTAATAATTAATAGTATAAACTAAAATTGTGTGTCAAGATGTATAATTGCATTAAATACTTTTTTTTGGGGGGGGGAGGTACATTTTTTTTAATGGATAATTTTTTTAACATAAACCTTTAAGCATATATATATAAGCATGCTCTAAAGCAATTTTATCAACCTTATTTAATTTTTATGAATTATTAAATACAGTGCAGGTGTGTCTATATTTTTATATCAATATTTTCAAAACTATTTTTGGAACCAGGACATTAGACTTTATTGATAGTTAGTATAAAGNAACCAGATTAAATCATTTAACAATGATTATGTAAATTATCACATTAGATTTCATGTTTTAGATGTTATACTGATTAATTAATTAATGGTAATTTTTATTCTTAAATATTTGAAAAACTATTTTCATGACTCAAATATTTATTTTCAAAATAGCTATATTTAAATTATGTTATTACATAGTTCATTTTGGTTTAAATAATTATTTTATATACATAATTTTATTGTTAACCTTATTTTGTTTTCTTTGTGTAAAGTTTTTAGCAGTATTTTTATTTGAAACCATGTATTGTATTTTTATTACTTATACATTGTTTATTATAAGCTTTGTACAATTTATGTATTAATTTATATTTTCTATAAAATTTTCCTTTGCATAGGTGAGGAAGGTAGTGCAGTTCTAGTTGGCGGAGGAAGTGCACTTGAAGATATGTTAGCTGAGAAACTAGAGAGATCTCGTGACAGAGCTGATGATCATAATCTTACCGAAAAAATTTTAGTCATGCAACCAATTTTACGTTTTTTACAATTGCTTTGTGAAAATCATAATAGACATTTGCAGGTGAGTGATATAAGTTGACTAGTTTAAAAAGTTGGTATTTTATAAAGTTCACTTTAAAAAATGAGAATTTTTAGTGCACATTTTTATGATATTCTATACGTATACAATCAAAAAGTTATAAATATCCTTGTTATCCCTCTTCTCTTTTCCTCTCCATTTCTTTATTCAACAGAATTGATTTAATAAAACCACTTGATAAATAATGTTTTTGTTGTGGTATTTAATCCCATATAAATTTTTAAGCAATAAATGCAAGGGAAGAGAATAAAAAATCTATCTGTCTCAGCCAGGGCTCAAACCTGGATCGCCTGCTGGAGCAGGAGTTAGAATTGTTGTATTTAGATTTTAATCCTATTTAATACTTACCAATACTTAATTATCTCTTTAGAACATTCTCTAAGCTTGTTAAAGTCCATTCAACTTTTTCGAAAGAGCCTCAGTTTTGGTATTTGCTTGAAATAAAATGCATGACAGTATCTTAAAAAAATCTTATAATTTTTTGCATTACTGGGAAAAAAAACATTTCCTGCATTTTTTCCGCTAAAGCGTAACTCATGAAATCTATAAATGAAGGGAAGGTGTCCTTGACCAGTTTAAAGAACTTCATGGGTTTGAACTCTTACCTCATCCACCATATAAGCCAGACCTTGCACCATCAGATTACTCCTTGTTTTGACACATGGCCCATATTTTTCAAGGGAAAAAAATTGATAAATTTACAGATGTTGAAATTACAGTCCAAGAGTTTTTTGACAGTCATCCCAAGGAATGGTGTCAGCATGAGATCGAGAGATCGAGTAATTGGTTAGCAGTTGGCTAATGATTATAGATAGCAATAGACTATACTTTGAGTGTCAAAGATATAATAATACAAATACTTGATTGAAAAACAGACATTTTAAAAATTATTTTTATACACCCCTTTACTTATTTTTACATGACCCTTTTAGTTGTTTTCTCACCCTTATCCATTACTCTCGAGATAAATTGTCGTAGTTTAATGAAAGAACTTGAAAGAATTTGAAAGGTCTGCTACTTATTGAGTACTTGAGATCAATGGGAAAAGGTAATTATATGTGTTCTTCTAGTGGAATTCGTCTTGGAGGGATTAATCAGAAAGTCCTCAAGCAATAATTTTTCTTAAATTCCTTTTAGGGCATCTGAAAGAGCTACAAGTGATCTTGCAATTATAATATGATCAGATTATGCTAAAAGCTGGGTGAACAGATTCCTGGTAGTATCCCCTGAATTGTACACAGCTTTCTTTTTTTCTCATTCTATTTTGAAATTTAACAAGATAGGTACCTCAGGGCATCCCTGCTTTCTTAATTTTGACTTCAATGTAAAATCATTCAGTCATTTTGAAGTTTCACCATCTTACTCTAGCCAATTTTATACCCATGAAAAGCTTTTCGGGCAATCTTAAGAGCTGGTACGTATATCATTAGTCTTTCACTGCTCATTGAATCATAACTGTACTGAAATTTAATAGAATTGAAAATAAACAGTTCAAACTGACCGATATTGAATTTGTGGGACTTCTCAAATATATTTTAAAAATTTAATACTTCATTGATTGGCCTTTCTTGAGCCTTGTTTTGGTACTTTCCGACTTTACGTTACATTGGATTTCACCTTCAATTTTAGTACCAACCTTCAAATAAGGAACATATCGAGAATCATATCAGTGAAACTTAGAAGTGAGGTCCCTGAAATTCTGTAGCTTGTCCTCTTTCTTATATATAAGGCATACCAGCTTCAACCAACTCCTCTACTGTCATTTGTTTTACAGTCCTTATATATTGATATTTTGAATTAGTTCCATAATGGTAAGCCTTTGATTTATTAAAAACTTTTACAAACCTTCTTTTTGCTATTTCTAGACAAGTGGGTAATCAATTTGGGGACTAAAATTACTGGCAGTATTTATTTTCAGCGCCAATAGATAAAGCTCTGCTTTAGTAATCTAGCATCTTCCCAAAAAATTCAGATTAGCTCATTTTCTTATTAAGAATTTTCTAGTTTAATTTTCACTTTTATTTAAATTGAATAGGCTTATTGTTAGTTACTTTAGCTTAGATTTAACTTGTGTGTAAAGTTTTTTCCGGGTTGGACCGTGTAATGTTTTTGATGGTTGCCGAGCTTTCGCACATCCTGTGATGGCTTCTTCAGGGCTGAATAGAGAATGAGAGCTGTCTTCAAATCCAGGGGTATTTATACCCGGCGCTGTCCGGTCCTTGGATGCGGGCACTCCTTGATGACGACACCTACAAAAAGCTTGAGAAAGACCCTACAAAGACCATCAACCAGCAGATCGTCTCCATAATCAACTCAAGCAACGACGAACAGATGAAGAAAAAGCCACTCAAGATATCAGATCCTGTCCCGCCAAGACTCTACGGACAGCCGAAGATACACAAAGAAGGCATACCCATGAGGCCTATCGTCTCGACTATCGGCTCACTTACATACAACATAGCAAAGTACATCGCAGAGAAGCTGAAGCCTCACGTCGGTAATACTGAACACCATATTAGGAACTCCAAACACTTTGTCAGCATTCTTCAAGAAATCAGAATTGAAGCACAGGACATCCTCGTTAGCTTCGACGTGAAGTCCTTATTCACCAAGGTCCCCGTTGAAGAAACTTTGAACCTGATGAAGAAACTCCTCACAAAAGAAGAATTTAATCTGGCAAAGTTGAGTCTCCAATCGACCTACTTCCTCTACAACGGCGAGTACTACTCGCAACTTGAAGGAGCAGCCATGGGTTCGCCACTAAGTCCACTCGCAGCCAATCTGTACATGGAAGACTTCGAACAGAGGGCTCTCCGCTCTGCACCACAAGCGCCGGTCTGCTGGTATCGGTACGTCGACGACACGTTTGTCATCTGGAGACACGGCCGAGACTCGCTGGAAGGGTTCCTACAACACTTGAACAACGTGCACGAGAACATCCAATTCACCATGGAACTTGAAGAGGAAGGAAGACTACCGTTCTTGGACGTCCTCGTGGAAAAGAAGGATCACCTCCTGAGCCACTCAGTCTACAGGAAACCCACCCATACCGACAGATACCTGCATGCCACTTCACACCACCACCCGGCTCAGAAAGAAGGAGTCATCGGCGCTTTACTCCACAGAGCGGAGATACTTTCAGAACCTGCCCAACTGCCGAAAGAAAGAAGACATTTGAAGACCGCCTTTATGAAAAATGGCTATGACCGCAACACTATCAACAGGGTCCAGAGAAAGAGAAATCGGCAGCGCAACAGGGAAGAGCGGGAAGCAAAAGAAGAATTCCGAGGACAAGTGACCATCCCCTACGTCAAAGGGACAACGGAGAAGATCGCCCGTATACTCAAGAACCACCAGATAAGAACAACGTTCTGCACCGATAGAAAAATAACAGACATCCTTCCGAAACCTAAGGATAAGCTTGGACTTAGGACTCCAGGAATATACAAGATTCCCTGCTCCTGCGGAACTACTTACATCGGTGAGACTGGAAGGACGATCGACACACGCCTAAAAGAACACATTGCAGACATCAAACACGGACGTACAGAAAAGTCAGCTCTAGCAGAACATTTCGCTAACACCAGCCACCACATCAAATTCGAAGATGATTCAATATTGGCCCGGGAAAACAACTATTATCGACGGACCATCAGAGAAGCCATCGAAATAGCGAAAAATCCTAGGAATATCAACAGGGAGGATGGAGCGTCGGGTATAAATACCCCTGGATTTGAAGACAGCTCTCATTCTCTATTCAGCCCTGAAGAAGCCATCACAGGATGTGCGAAAGCTCGGCAACCATCAAAAACATTACACGGTCCAACCCGGAAAAAACTTTACATACATCTGATGACTGTGGAAGCCTACGTGAACATCTTAGATTTAACTTGTTCTATTTTATTTAATAATACGACTTTACTGTTACTTCTGTATTAAGATAGGCTTTCAAAACATACAATAGTATTTCAGTAAGTTTTATCTTAACATTTAAATTAATTTTGTGATTTTTTAAATTTTATTTAATGTATATTTATTATTTATTTTGCAGAATACTCTTCGCCACCAAAATAATAAAACCAACTATAATCTTGTATCAGAAACATTGATGTTTTTGGATTGTATTTGTGGATCCACCACTGGAGGGCTTGGATTATTAGGGCTTTATATAAATGAATATAATGTAGCTCTAATAAATCAAACTCTAGAGACACTCACTGAGTATTGTCAGGGGCCTTGCCATGATAATCAGAATTGCATTGCAACTCATGAATCTAATGGTCTTGATATCATTACTGCTCTTATATTAAATGACATTAATCCTTTGGGAAAGACAAGAATGGATTTGGTTCTTGAATTAAAAAATAATGCATCAAAATTGCTTCTGGCCATAATGGAAAGTAGAGGAGATAGTGAAAATGCTGAACGTATTTTGTACAATATGAATCCAAAACAATTGGTAATTATTTATTTGTTACTGAGTAATTATTTCAGTTAAATTATTTATGCCTTTAAATTTGTATGTAAAAGTTTATATGGTAGTATTAAATTATATGTAAAATCTCATACTCAATTAATAAGTTAAATTTTATCTATCATTCTTACAACATGATTAATTAACCAATTAACATTTCCCTTTCAATAACACTCTCTTATAGCCTTACAAATAATTTAAAAAATATTTTGTAATAATGTTTTAGGTAGATGTTGCTTGTAAGGCATTTCACTCAGAGAGTTTGGAAGATAATTTAGACTCTGATGATGGTGCTGCAACAGATACTGATGATGGCGTTTCCCCCAAAGAGGTACCTTAATTTTTATTTACTTTATTAATAGTCTCCATTGTAAAAACAAAACACATACAAACAGGAAAAAGAATGAGTGTATTGAGCACAAAAAAAAGAAAAAATTATTCAGAATATTTTGAATTTCTAGGGTGACTGCTGGCAGTCTCTCTTAACTCCTCACTGAATATGGGCGAGAAGTTTCCCCAAAAATTTTACTTTTTTCTTATTGTGTCTTCACTACATCTTCCTCTTGTCTTTTTATATATATACATATACAGATACATGTGTATATATATATATATATATATATATATATATATATATGTATATATGTGTGTGTGTGTGTGTGTGTGTACATTTTCATTTCTTGTGAGTATATTTCACTAATGACTAAAATGTATCTCTAGAATTAATTTTTTTATCAACTACAATATCTCTATATGCATCTCTATATGCAAAGCGGCTAATGCTTAGTAAGCATCTCATTAACCAGTAAACTGAAAGTGTCAGAATCAGGATTCCAATTTGGCTCTAAAATACGAATATCATCTGAGAGTACCTTGTCTCTAACTGGATTACTGTCCAACAGGGTGGCAGAGTTACTAGACCATTTTTTTAACCCCCCCCCACCCCC